>JAOVVB010013497.1:0-16599 GCA_028570985.1 Heterobranchus longifilis | reverse complement strand
TTGGTAAAAAGTCCTTGTTGATTTTGCAGTTTAGCGAGCAAAGCTTCAGATGTCCGAGCCCGCTCTGCATCAGTCAACTTCTTGTATTTCTCTGCGTGTTTAGTCTCGTAATGGCGATTCAAATTGTAATCCTTAAACACAGCGATCTGTACTCCACAAACTAAGCACACAGCTTTACCTTTGACTTCAGTAAATAAATACTTAGAAGCCCACGTTTTGTTAAAAACTCTACATTCTGTATCAACCTTTCTTTTTTTAACATGAGCTGACATTGTTGAGGGCGAACAGTTAACTCACATCTCTCGTAACGTCTGTTCGCCAAAACATTACACAGTGACGGCGCAAACGCTTGCGGGCACGCCCACACGCACGAACGGACGTACTTTTAAAAAATAGCACTCGCCTTCAAAATAAAAGCAATAGGCAGTTGTATTGCGTGTACGTTTATTTACATTTGATTCCTAATTTACCATTGACCTCACTCGGGCCGGTCAGGGACAGCCAAAGGGCCGGATGTGGCCCGGGGGCCGTACAATGCCCAGGTCTGGCATAGACGCTCTGATGGTGCGCTCAGCTGAGTGCACCACCCTCTGCAGGGCTACCTGATCCCGTCTGGTGCAGTTTCCATACCAGGCGGAGATGCACCCAGTGAGGACACTCTCGACGGCTGAGGAGTAGAAGGTCTTCAAGATGGATGGTGCGACCTTAAACTTCCTCAGCCGCCGGAGGAAGTACAAACGCTGCCTGGACTTCTTGAGCGTGTGCTCGGTGTGCAGGTTCCAGGTGAGGTCCTCACTGAGGTGCATGCCCAGGTATTTGAAACTGGTGACCCTCTCCACAGGCTCCCCACCAACGGCCAGTGGGGTGTACCCGCTGCCCTTCTTCCTCCTAAAGTCCACCACCATTTCTTTAGTTTTAAGTCCTTTGTTTGTTTGTTTGTTTGTTTGTTTGTTTGTTTGACCCATCCACCCTAAACATACTTCTTGGTCTGTATATTACGGGGCCTCACTTCCTTGTTTCCTAGCATCACAATTACTACGGCAACTAGAAATCGCCGTCTAACAATAAAACGTCAATATGGCACGTAATAAGCTGCGCCTCCTGTCTCACAATTACGCGGGTTATCAACAAATTAGAGTGCTTTACTTTCTGTAGGTGTAACTACGAACAGTGAATGAAAACAGCCAGCGAAAATATGTTTTGCTGTGTGGCCTCCTGTCTGCTTCTCCAAACTGACCGACCACCTACTGTAGGTAATACACTGACTGTGGATAAGTACCTCACACATCCCCACTATCCCTTTATGTTTCTGTATGCGAGTGTGTATGTACTTTTTTCCAGAGAGGAGCGGGAGGACTTGGTTGGTGGTTCTGGGGGTACGGCACCAGGGGGCAGTATATTTGGCTGAGGGACCATCTGCTTTATCCAGTTCACCACACTGCAGCAGAAAAAGAGAAAAGTCAGTTTATAGTTCTGTTAACTACCTGCACTCGTGTGTGTGTGTGTGTGTGTGTGTGTGTCAGGAATCAAATGTCAGATGCTGTTCAGTATGTGTTGGCGTGTCAAGGTTCAGATTTCAGATGGCCGACCTCAGCAACATGTCTATCTATCTTGCGGTGTGCTGTGGCCGGGAGACGGTAAAGAAAAGAGGGAGAGAGAGAGAGAGACAGTCTTTGTGTTGCGATATTTCTGCTGGTGGGATATCATGTAATCCACTGTGTTAATTGCACCTGTTCACCCCACACACAAATTACATTATGAAAATAAACAACACATTAAACTCAGGTGGAGGAAACTTAAATAAAATGAAGACCATCAGTTAGCTAATGCAATAAGTTATATTAGCTATATTACAGCTAACTGCGCTAGCTAACTGTTGGTGATGTTTATGGCAGTGCACCTGCACGTCTGACTGCAGTTCTACTATAGTCATATGTCATCACCACGTTTTAGCAACAACCTTCTTTTTTAAACTTTGAGCACGAAATTAAAGACCCCTAGTATTCTGTAACATATTACATTTCTGACTACAAGACACATCATAAGAGAAATGAGCAGTCAAACACCATTTCTGCCTTGAAACTGCAGTGTACCAACAACAGTCTCAAAAATGACATTTTTATGACATCATATGTCTAAGTAACCAATCAAGTCACTTGTGGCTGGGGCATAGCATAACTATGGCAGCAGTGGTGGGCGAGGCTTGAGGCCAGATCAAGAATTTCTTAATGAGGAGAGTAGATGTGCTTACAGACCCTTTTCTGAGTTTTCTTTTTCTTTTAATCATAGCAGAGTATTTTACATACTTTAAAACATGTCTGCAGGACGACTTTAAGTTATTTGTCAAAAGATATTTGGTGAACGATGTGGCTAATCAACATTGTAAGATAATGACTCAAAATATAAAATATAAAAATACCAAAATACACTGGAGGGGAGCTTTAAAGCAGCTTTAATCACAGTGAGTGTGTCATAAGAGGTGGTTTAGACTCACTTGGGAGGGAATGGAGAAGTGTCTTCCTCTTCCTCATCATCAGACACCATCTCCACCACCGGGATGTGTGGGAGGGGATCATAATCTGGACAGACAGACAGCAGAGATCAGCTCAGCAGCCCGGATGGTAAATTCCTAGTATTTAAACTTCACTTTTGTGTAAAAAGGAAAAACATGGAGACAAATGATCAAGAAGCATACCTGGCATTGTTGCTACATCGTAGATCTAGGACAAAAGAGATCAAATGTACTTAAAGTCAAGCCAACAGAGTATGTTAAATAAATGTGAGGTACTGCAGGCATTTTTCAATTTTGGGCTATTTTGCTTCCATAACATGTCTTCTTTCAGACTAGTGGAAAGAAAACATCCAAAATACACATTTAAGTGTTTATTATACACTTTGTCTATTTGCATGTGTAGATTTCTCCCAAATTCACCAAAAGTTAACATTAGACAATGTCTCATTTGCATATTTGCAAAAATAATTGTCTTAATGTAAATAATCAACTGGGGAAGTTTGACGGTGATATCTATCCATTGTTTTAGCCACCTGTAGTGTCTCCCCTTGAGATACATAATCTCTTCTACTTTATACCCATTGTGTCAGTGTGCGCCCCACAGGGGTTAATGGAGGCCACATGTGTGTCTCCCCATGCAAGCCCCTACTGGGTGGGGTCAGGGTGGCCTATAAATGGTGCTCATTGGAGCAATAAACCTCACGTCCCACATGGGCCCCTTTTTACGTCCATACTCACAGTACAGCATGTGGACTCCATTAAGTGGGGCCCTCGTGGGCTAAAGCTAAAATTGATTTACTCCTGGATAAATCCTGAATATAAATATTTCAATATATAACTTTTGGCAACATGACCTGAAATGACTGGATAATGTGTAACCTGCACAAATATCCCAGAATATTACAAGCATGTTGTCTAATTTGCTGTGAGGAGTTGTTTATGCAGTGAAGTTAATGGAGGCTAAAGCCCCTGTAGATTCCTTTATAAGCTTAATCCTTACACACGATTAGTCTCATAAGCCTGTGAGACAGTATTAAGTTGCAGTCAAGTGTCTCACAGTTCAAAGACGAGTTTTCCTGACTGTTGTTTGGCAACACACTGGGCCTCGTGCAGGAAGCTATACAAAACTACTTTCCTCTTATTTTTGTTTGTATCCACAATTTGTTCGTATTTTGTTAGTACCCACTGATTTCTACAGAGCCCGGGAGGTGACATGGACGTACATTTTTTAAAAAGCATGCGCGCGCTTTATTAAGTCGCACATGCGCTTTACTAAAGCGTGTGTGCAACTTACTAAAGCATATGTGACTTACTAAAGCGTGTGTGCAACTTACTAAAGTGTGCGTGACTTACTAAAGCGTGCATGCGACTTACTAAAGCGCACAAGGAAACAAGTTTTAAATTTGTGAACATAAAAAAAATGCATGAATATCATATATATAATTTAAATTTAAATACCAATTTAAACTGTAACAGAATACAGTTACTCACATTTTGTAATTTAAATATGTAATCCCGTTACTTGTATTCCGTTACTCCCCAACCCTGCTCATTAGAGGTATTGTTCCTCAATGTCTGGATATTATAGGATTATTTTTATGCTAAATAAGTTTGACATTTTTGTTTTGAGGCACTACTTTCATGGTCCTGCATAGGTCACAAATGATTACGATGTATGAACCAGTACGACCCCTCAGCAAATTAAAACTTCCTTTTTAGCCACGCATTTGATTAAGAATGGCTTTATTATGATTTTATGGTTTTACACACTTATGTTTATTGTAAAATTCTACACGTTACTTATTCTTTTTTTTTTAATGTTTTGTATTATTATTATTTTACATTTATTTTTATCTCTTGTATCAATTTTATTTGTCCTTCTGTCTTTTTACCTATTTTATCTAGTTTTTAGTATCGCTTTGATCTCCTATTTTTACTATTTTAATCTATTTTACTTTCAATCTTTCTTTAATCAAGATTTTATCTCACTCATTTTATTTTGTTTGTTTGTTTGTTCTTGATTTTGCAATTTGAACTGCATTAACCTGTATGAAAGGTGCTATATAAATGAAGTTTGATTGATTGATTGATTCTTGCAGAGCAGTACTGATGTAGTTGAGATGTTGTGAAGTTTAAATAATGAAGTCTGACCTCAGTGTGTTCCTCGTTGTCGTTAGATTCTTTGTACTTGTCGTCGGGTTGAGGCAGCACCTTGGTCAGACCCTGAGCCACCCAGCCGATCACTCCAGACCTGGGAGAAAAAAACTCATTGAATTTACCGTTGACGAATGTATTTAGTATTCAATATGCACTCGTATCTGATCATACTGTACCTATCATCCTCTCCTGACTGGTGGATGGAAAAGAAAGAAAATAGAGAATGGAGACAAATTTAGAGGCCAAAGAATATCTACTGCAAATCTCCCTTCCTCCTACATGTACCCATTATCCACAGTTATAGTCATACTAATGTCACGGTTGAGACTCTCATTCACTGTCTTGTCTTGTATTTCTATGAGTATTATGTTTGCTTATTTCTGTGCTCCTGTCTTCAGTCTTGTTCCCCAGTCAGTCCTTTTTGGATCATTGTTTTGTGCTGCATGTGTCTTTTCTTTGTTCACCTGTGCCACCTGCATTAAAACACCCAGCCTTGGGTTTTGATCACCTCCTGCCTTGATGTCCTGCAATTGGGTCCTGACCACACCAGCATGTGACAACTCATACTTCTACTACTCGTAAGAGTGTTATAATAATGAAAATATATAAGGATTAGTAATAGTCCCTTTGATAAACTGGCTTCTCCAGAGAACTGGCAGCATTCACATGGCGTGATGACCCTTTTAAATTAGAGGGTACATGCCAAAACAGACAAATTAGATATACCCTACCATGCTGTATTTTGTGAAAGCTTGAGTTGTCTGTGTACTCCATATCCTAGTTTTATAAAAACTTTTTTTTTAAGTTGTTGTGTTTAGAAAGGACATGTCTGTCTGACATCTGGCAGTTAGTAAAAGCCAATTATTGGTCATTTCGGACCCATCAGCATACTAGCATACATGAATTAATTTCTCATCGGATGATAAGTAGAAGATCTGATGTCGACCTGAGTAGTCTACTCAAACATCCACACACTCACCCCAGAGTTGGACCTGCTGGGTTGAGGGGAGCCAGAAGGTTGAGGCAGAGCGCTGACGAACCCATTAGACAGCCAGCCTAAAACTCCAGTCTGGGCCTGGCTGTAGAGGAGGTGCAGAAACATGGTAAGATGGCAGTTTGTTTACTAGAGCTGCACGATATGAGGAAAATGCGGTAATGTTGAATATCGTGATAATGATATTATGTGTGATATTAAAGTGTACTCTGCCTTTCTGCTGCTTTCTGTATACTGCTAAAATACAACTAATTGCGTGTTGAATTAAAAAAACTGAAAGGAAATTATTTCCAACATTCTTTTATTGAACAAATTTGACATTGAACTGAACACAAAATGCACCATTTCAAGTTAGCTACATTTTAAAGTGCAGATTAAAAAAAAAAAAACAACAACAATGTATTGTGCAGCCCTAATGTTTGCACCAGTGGTGGCCATTTTTAAATGGCCTGCAGTGAATTTGTAAAAATAAACTTGAGTGTATTATTTACAGATTTACACAAATATCATAATATTCTAATTAGGCACTTAGGCCACACACTGTATTAGAGCTTTGAGGCAATGCATTTATTCAAATTTAATTTAAGTGCAGCAGATACAGAAATACCTTTTGTAATATGTGACAAAACCAATAACTTACTGTAATGTGAAACACCAAACTGCTAGTAGTGCTGCACAGTTATTTCAATAGAGAATTAATTTTCTATGGCACATGTGGTTTTCTGGTTGAGAAACACTGATTTTCTTGCAGTGTAATTGGTTGAAAACTACACATTTACTATTGTTTTGTCCCGTGACCCCTTATATTTTTCTGTATATGGCCCACAATCCTCCATGTTAGTGGATGGGACATGGGACAAACTAAAAACTCAAAGTACACGTCAAATACATTTATGCCAAAGATGGTTTCTGTCATTTTAGGTAGTTTTCATCACGCTGGTGTTTGTTCAAGTGTTTATTTTTCTGATAAGTCTGGTTTTAATTAGTTATCTGATACTATGAAAATGGGGTGAGACATCATGATTGACTCAATACCGCCCGATTGCTACTGCGCAGACTATCTATGTTTACACACACACACATGCACGTACACTCAATAAGGAATATGGAGAAACTAGTGGACAGCGAGGTTTACCTGTCCTCTGAATTCTCATCTGTGTTTTTCTTTCGAGGACTCTTCTCTGGAGCAGCAACGGGGGTCTTAACAACTTCCTCTGTAATGGGAGCTTCAGGGAGTTGAGGGACCACTTTCACCACCCAGTTAAACATCCTGTTGAACACATGCACGCACGCGCACGCGCACACACACACACACACACACACACACACACACACACACACACAGTCAGCCTCTCAAGAGCCCTTCATCAAACATTGTTGATAATGCTGACGATAATAATGATAATTCATAACTCTTTCCTAATGTCTTCATTAAAGCAGCCCCATCATCTGTCAAACAGAGAGCCGTTAATGAGGTCTGATGAAGGACGTCCACCTGCTTCATCTTTGCTTTTTTCTCAGGCAGCATGTTTGCCAGCCTTAAGTTTCTCTCTCTAGGTTGACTAGGCATGGGACATATTAAAATTTCATGCCACAATTGTCCTGGCCAAAAAAATTGCAATTCATGATATTATCCTGATAATCAATGAAATATGCGTGAAACTCTTAAAACGGAACTAAAATACACGGGAATCACTTTACCTTACATTTTGCTTTGTTGTGACTTTTTTCTTGAAACATTATAACTTTTTTCACAAAAGATGATGATTTTTTTTCTTCAAAAGATTAGACCTTTTTTGTCAAAACAAATATTTTTATTGCACCACAGTAGGGCTGCACAATTAATCGAAATGTTATTGAAATCCCAATATGGACTAGTGCAATATCCAAATCTCAGGAGGGCGCAATATTTGTTAAAGGCCAAATATGTGTCAAAATACCATTCTGAATGAAGTATTGTCGTGTTGCAGAGATGTCCCGGCCAACAAATGATATTCTACAGACCCAAACCAAATCTTTGTTTGGTATAGATCCTCTAAAGAAATATGCCATGATCATTTTAATATATTTTTCAATGTAAATGAGAATAATTATGCAAAAATGATCATTCCCTGTAATATTGTGAATCATATCGCAATTCAAAATCAGTCAAAAATAATCACAATTAGATATTTTCCTCATATCATGCAGCCCTACACCACAGATGACACTATAGTAGACTTGCAGTCAATTCGTGAGGATATTCACAATTTTCCCGATAACGGAAATTCACCACGATTTTGTGACGGTATTGTTATCATGATCCACAATAAAATATTATAATTGTCCCATCCCTAGTCTTGACTATTTGTTTTTTTTCCCACATAAATCATTAAGAGAGGAGACTAAAAGGGGCAGAGGTTAACTCAGGCAGTAAGGCACCATAAGCTGCTTTACCAACAGCGTGCACACACAGGTGACAGGGGTTAAATCAGTTAGACGGGGAGAAATCAATCACAAATGTACAGGAAGAGGGCATTTTAATTGCCCAAACATGCAGCACACTGATTCAACATTAACAGAGCCAACAGGAGTGTAACTTATCTCAAATGTACATATTATCCACTGTGACAGTTTATCAACCTGTTGAGATAATCCACTTCAGCAGCAGGGCAAAGAGCCACTGAACCTGCAAGATGTCCTGCTAACTGACCACGACAGACAGGTCGAGGGCAACCAGGATGACTGTTGACTGAAGAGACTTCTCCAGGGCAACAAGTAAGGTCTACGTCATAGAACTACTGCATGTCCTGAGCCGACATTTATTTGATCAATGATGCAACCAAAAAGAGGCCAAGAAGGCCTAAAGAATTAACTGCCCCATAATCCATGCTTCTATCCATTTATACATCTTATTCCAGTGACTTCTCTCCAATAATCCACCACTTTATTCCTGGATCTAAACTAGATTTTTACATAAAAATGTGCTAAATGTGCACTCTCCATACAGTGTGGCTCCAACATGGAGGGAAAAAAACTTGGAATATTTTGCAGATCACATTTTTAGCTGTGGGATTTGTTATTTATGAGGAATGTGTTCACAGAAAATCCACATGCAAGGTAGTGCTGGGTGGTATTACCTAAAATGTGTATCATCCATCTTTTGCATGACTGGGCCTTATTATAGTGGCTTATTCTACTGCCAGGAGTAGAGAAAATAGAAAAACATGCTGTTGTGTGCCATGGTGTTAAAGAGTTAGTTGTGGGTTATTAATTGATGTGTAAAAAATTATAACCGTTAGTAAAAAGGGTATGGAGTTACTCAATACAATCACAGCTCGCCCCAACTATAGTGCTTTTCGCAGCAAACAGTATTATATATTTTGCTGCCTGTTGAAGAGTTACAGCAATTGTTTCAGCATTTCAGCATTCATCATACGAGAAATGAAAACCGGTATACCGGTTCAACTCAATTTCAACTTTATTTGTCCCCGAAGGGCAATTTGTTTTGCAGTTTTAGTGCAACATAAAAACAAACAGACAGACAAGTAAATAATCAAAAGAGTGATGGGATCATCCCCTTTAAAAATATGACCAGCGTTAGCAATCTGATTAAAATCAAAATATGTCGACAGAATCAAAATATGTTGGTCAGCACTAATGCAAGGCTTCTTTACCAAGCTGTTGTTGTGATCCCAATGTGTGATTCCTGACACAGTCCCAATCAGCAGAGATCAGCAGGGCCTTCCCTGACCTAATCTCATATCCGTAGCATTGGATTAAATAGTGCAGCTCTGTCCCCCAACTAATCTACAGCCTTCCTTGCTCCTTAAGGCCTGGATCAACTCCTGACATATGTCTGGATCATTGTCAGTCATCAAAAGAGCATAAATCAGAGGAAAACACCCCAAGAATGTATACACATATACATACATATATACTACATGTATTTGTAATTTTGAAAATTAGGAAGGATTTATGCAGTTAAGCCCCTCTATCCTCAGATAAGACCTGGCAGTACAGATTTTGACAAAAGCAAATCAGAAGCTATAAGAAAATATCTAATCACGTCAACATTTCTTCTTATATAAACACTTCTGCAGCAACTTCACCCACTGTCTCTTTACCAAGACATGGATCATCACACAGCAAGCACCTCAAATCAGCACTCAGGTATTCATTTTACCACCCAAGTAATCTATATGTTAAATGGTGTATTTCCCTACCTCTGTACAGAATAACTTGGTGTTCTTACCTGCGTGTCTACAGGTGGTTCTGCATGCTGGTGGCGTAGAGATCCAGAGTGCGGCACAGCCGACACAGGTCTGCTGGGATTTCCACAGCGGCTGCCTGCGGCTAACGGGATTACCCAGCACCACCTGAAGGTCAAGGCACAATCCTGGACTGTGAGCCATCGCAGATTAACAGCAGAGAAACGTACCATCCCTGTGTAACCAATAAAGTGTTAGCACTCCCACACCACGGAAGACAGCAACAAGTTGTGACACTCATAACCTCAGACTCCAGGGATTTGAGATAGAAAGTGCACCTTTTCCTTCCAGGTACAGACTACAACCCATCTACAGTGCAGGATGCAAACCAAGGATAGGCTATTTGTAATGCTATGTGTTTGCATCTTGTATGTAACATGTTACACTCTGCTCCTCTACCAAAGAAGGGAACTTCTGTCTCAAAAAGGAGATTAATTTACGATACACAATGCACTTCCACTACTCCCTCCTCCACCTTGTCATCCCTGTTCCCTATCATCTCCCATCCCGATTACAGTTTTATCCCCAGCAAGTGACACTGGGCTACTTGCTGACTGGCCAGCGATGATTAGCTACATAAACCTTTTGACTTAATAACAGTCAGGAGACAGAAGAAGGTAAAGCTTATTAGTAAGGCTCAGGGTCTGACCAGGGCTCTGATTATCTACTTCCTCTCTCCTTCCTACAGCCATATGAAAACCACAGCTCCATCAGAAATGGCTACGAAAATATTTTCTTCTATTTGTGTGAATGCAGCCTACCATGTCTCCAATATGGCATTGGACGTTTAACAGCAGAGGTGTAAAGTAACTAAGTACAATTACTTAAGTAACGTTACTGTATGTACAATTTTGAGGTCCTTTACTTGAGTATATCCGTGTTCTTCTACTGTAAAGTGACTGTAAACTAACGTTACACTCAACTACTTTAATTTGACGGCTACAGTTGCTTTTGAGATTAAGATTTTACAAAAAAACAAGGCTAGTCTACAGCCATGCTAGTCAGGCACAGCGGTGCTTTGAGCTAAATGCTAACGCTAACATGCTAACAATGATGACAGTAGTTATATCTATGAGCAATTACGTTGCTAACATGTTCGTGTTTAAACACAGACTATATAAAATAGAAAGAAAAAAGAAAGTGTTTGACGGGTAAAGTTATAGCTAACTCTTGCCCTCTTGCATATTAGCATGCTAACTAGCGCAACATGCTAATTAGCGTTAGCACTAAACACGAAGTTCGTCAGAGGCTGATAGGAATTACATTTGCAGCAGTTTGGTCATAAATGACAGAGCTGGACAAATTAAAAGATTATTTTTTACCTCATGATGGTACGACTATGGAGCACGGCAGACCAACATCCCCAAAGCCTAGTTGCCAGCATGGCTAAAACAATATGATGACCTTGTAAAATACAATACATTGTTATTGATTAAAGCTCAGTTGGCAGACGATATATCATTGGGCGATATATCATTGGGCGAAAATTCCACAATACCTTTCAGCATACTATAATTCAAGTGGTCTGAGAGAAAACTAGACTTCTGCACCGTGCCTCAGCTCTCTTTTCAGGCTTAAGAAAGTCTAGTGACAATGGATGTATACGGACAGACTTTGGGCCAATCACAGCCTCATTTAGGAGAGAGAGCGTTCTCATTGGCTGTTGTACTAATTGCAGATGCGCGTGCGTGTGACTTTGGTAAAAGAAGCCAAAGGGCCTGCTAATTCAAGTTTAAACCATTAGATAAGATACTTTATTGTCATCCATCTATACATAGTGCATTACAGCACACAGAGCCACAAAATGGTGTATAAATGCAGCCCACTTTGTTGTTCATTTGCTATGAAAACAGTCTGGAGAGCTGCTGTGACAAATTCTTGACTGCGGTCGACGTTGTGCTGAGTATTTTCATCTTGTCTGTGCCTTGGCCATGCCCTTTTGATGTTATGCTTTTCTCGCTGTAATTATCTACTCTGAACTCATACCGATCCCCCAATTACATTGTCTAAAATCGCCTATGTTGAAGACCATTGAAAAAATGTTTTTTTTTTCATCTGAGCCATTATGTCCCCACCACTTTTAAACACAAAACCATGCCCATGGAGGAGACAGCGGAGGCGGTGTGAGAGGAAACGTATGAGACGGTATTAATGCTTGGCTTATCAAGATTAGGACTGTGTTTATCGGACCTGGAGTGGCCACTGGCTGCATCCATGTGTGCAGCTCAGTGAGGCTAGTTAGTAGGCTAAACTATCACCAACATTTTCTCTCCATCTCCGAAACACTTATTGACCTTATTGAGCCGCAAGAAGAGGTCCCACTTTGCTTTTTTGCTATCTGCCTACCCCAGCTTTAACACTGCTGTAATTTTCCTTATAGACTAAGTAGGAATTTGAATGCAGGACATTGTTTTATTTGTGTAATCAGTAAAAGATCTGAATAATCCAACCATTTGACAGTGAACATGAAGAAAGGATGGTGGCAGGGTCCATTAAAGGGAGACAAACAGAAAAAAAGAGAAAAAAGGAGGGGGAGAAATCAAGATAAAGAGATGATAAAGAGGGGGATGAGGGGCATGTTGATTAACAAGGATCCAGGCCTGCCCTCATTAACTGACAGACTGGTAAACAGGATATGGCACATTTAATGTTATGGGGTAACAATGAAAGAATGCTGTGATGGAGCAGTTTCCAAACAAACAACCTGTACAAGCATCAGTTGTGGTAAATTGTAGGCCTACATGTAGACGTACGTCTGAGACACAGACAGGTAATCAGAAAGTCACAGACAGGTGGAAAAACATTCACCGGGTCAGACAAGTGAGGCCTGGCGTTGTGTTTGAGAATGGGAACTACAGAACAACTTGTGGTGCTGATAAGGACGCAGATCCCATTATCAGCTCAGCAGGGGATAAGCTGCGAGAACAGGTCGATGACACAGACCCTTGGCCTGTGGCTGGAATATGGCAGCGCCACAGTGGCCTCAATCCTAATTGAACATCTGGATAAGACACGGGACACGGTGGGCAGTTTGGACAAAGACTCGGGGGAGAGGAAGAGAGTGAAGCTGAAGCTATATGCAAACTGCACAACCAGGACACTTTGCAGGAAACCATAGTTGTTCAGATTGGTTGAATGTGTTAATGTTTAATTTATTGTAGAAGAGATTGAAAAGAACAATGAAGTGCAACGAGGATGAAATAAAGGAAGAAAAAAGGATGAAAGAAATGAAAGGGAAAGCAGGTGCAGAGGTAAAGCTGCAGTGGATGATCTGTGATGGAAGCTAATCCTGATTACCTCTGACATAAAGACCTGCAGTGACTAACACACTCTTACAGCCTACATTACACAGGCGTAGATTTCAGGGGGGGACGCAGGGGACATGTCCCCCTCAATATTTAGAACATGTGCATTTGTTCCCCCCTAATAAAAGCATGAAGATTACTTTTATTTTGGCGATTTTAAAGACATTTCCACAAAAAATTGGTGCAATAAAATGCACCAGAATGCAGGAAGTGATGTGTTTGACACTCAGTATTTCCTGGGGGAGGACCCCCAAACCTACATTGCATTCACAAAAGTTGAATCTCATAACTATGAGATCTTGTAATTACGAGACAAGATATTTTCTCATAATTACGAGATCTTTTCTTGAAGTTCCGTTCCGAGATAAGTTGTCTAATTTGTATTTCCTTTTGTGAATGCAATGTGGTTCCCCCAATGTTGACACAAAACCTACGCCCTTGCTATCATGTGTTTATTAGTGAGAAAAGTATCTTTTACTAAAGGAAAAGAAGTAATACCACAAAAATACTTTACATTACATGTAAAAGTCCTGTATATAAAAAATAAAACAGTACAGAAGAAAGCAAATTTGGCCACTTTGACAGTGTTAAATTATTAACTTATCAGATGACTATTGTTGAGGTGGCTAATTTAAATTAGCCTAATTCTATACAGTTTGATATTGTAATTTCTAACATCATATTTATATTTTTATCATATGTTTTTGATGAAAAATCTTATAAAAAGGTTGCATATTTTAAAAAGTGAGATTTCCATGTCTTTTAAAAAATGTTTTTATTATAAAGCAGATAGGTGCTATATAAATACTGTGAAAGAGACGGAGCGTTTCAGAAAGAGGGTGAATGCAGGTATATTCAGACACCGAACATTAAAGAATGTAAACATGTTCTAGTAGAAACCCAAAATACAAGAATTAACCTGAAAATTAGTATAATAATATGAGACCTTTAATCTGGAAAGTAACAAGTAGGCCTAACTCCAGCCATAAATAAATATAGCAGAGTGAAAATAGGAACAGTATTTATCTATGAAATATATAAACTGTATTTAAAAAAAAAAGTATTAAGTCTTAAACCGCATTAAATGGAAATCACTCAACAATTAAACTCTCCTCCTCCTGACATTATTGTAAAAGGACAGAGGGTTCAGGGTGTTAAATGTTTAGGTGTGGTTGTTGATAGCAGTCTAACCTTCAAAAAACAAATGTTCACAGAATGATGCAGCAAAACTGTACATGCATGCGATGATATTGTCACATTTTTCATATTACAACCTGGTCTCAGACAAACAGGCTACACTAATGCATCTGCTTCATATCTGTGCAAGCAAGCATTGAAAACCATGGATAAAAAACCCTAACTCTCATCATTATCGCAATATAAACATTTGAAAATGTTGTGCTTATGGCCAATGTTGGTTTATTAAGACTATTAAGACTTCACAATTTAGCACCACAACCCCTGCAACAGTTCTGCGTCCACCAGAGGGGACTGTTGTGTCAAATTTCGAACAACAACTTTCGGGCAAAAATGCATCAGGGCAGCTGGGATGTGGTATTCTCTCCCACTAAGCTTCAGAGAGGGCAGTACTTTTCAAATTTTAAATGTAATCTAAAAACATGTTAATTTTTCTTAATTTTTCGAATATTGTTTTATTGTGACTTTTTCTACAAAGCAAAGCTTTTGAAACAACAGATCTTGTATCTGTTACCTGCGCTGTGGGGACTACAGATGTAAATTAGCTTTTAGCTATATTCTGGTACAATATATGTATTGTGCATTGTCCCTGCAAAATAAACAATAAATAAATAAAGTGCAATTACCTCCAAATTGTACCAATAAGTGGTTGCGTGAGTGTACTTCCCAGCACCTCATCTGTGAGCGCACAGTTTTTACTTCAGGTTATCAACAGTGTGCATATTTTGCTGAAACACGATTAAGATTTTCAACATTTTAGAGGCAACGATTCCCTCTTGTGGCCAAGACTAGAATGGACCTTGACGTGCACAGCAGGTTAAAGGTATAGTTAGAATAGCATGAAGCCAAAAACTGCAGCAAAGAAGACTTGTGTTGCTTTTACCTGTAAGTTTTATTGTGAAATATTTAACGTACTCTACACAGGAGTGCACAGGCCTTACAGAACATGCCCTGCATGCATCGACATCGTCATAATAATCTACTGCTGTTCTAACACAAAACCTGAACGGAAACAAAATTTACAAAACTACAAATGATAAGTAGAGTAAAAAAGTAAAGAAACACATTTTTTAAAAACTTTCCCCTCATGCTATTTGTAGTAAAAAAAAGAAAATGCCCCCCAATATTCACAGAAACAATGAAAACAAAATATAGGCACGATGTAAAGGCACAAAGCAAAGGGTAATGATTGTAGCATGTGAATAGTGGCTTTACACAGAGACAGGCAAGGTAAAGAGACAGATATAGATAGTGGGAGACTCAATGGACACTTTCTGCAGATGTTTCTCTGCATTAAGTTTGAAATGCTTGAGCTAACTTTCCAGAAGAGTGGAGAAGAAAATGAATACATCTGGGAGTGCACAGCAATGAAACAAAAAAAAGAGAGAAAAAGACTGAAAATGAAACAAAAGGAAAAGAAGTGAAGAGAAAGATAGAGGAAGGGAGGAGGGGGTCGCAGAGGAAGGCATCTCCAGCTCATTACAACAAGCAGAGACAAAAACAAGAAGACTTGAAAAGGAGGAGTGGACTTAGTGTCCCGATCTAGGTCAGGAGGCGCAACGCCAGCGCTGCCCCTCCCCGAGATCCTTCCTCCCTCTTTCCCTCGCTCCTCCTTTTCCAGAGAAAACTGGCAAGGAAACTCTGGCAGAGCCCTCCCTCTTGCCTCCCCCGGTTTCTTTCTTTCCCTCGTCATTTCATTCTCTCTCATTTCCCTTACTATTTTTTTTATACCTCCTTCTTTTTGCATTTTCCCCAACTCCCCCCCCCCATCTCATGCCTGACAATACTAAATCAGCAGCATGTGGGCTTAATGGAAACCAGACCCTGACTCATTCCTCTCTAAAGCCTGCAGGCTTCTCCGCTGTGCACTTAATTAGCTTCAACTCGATTGAGCTTTAGCATGAAAAGAGACGGATACTCCTGCTATGGTTTTACGGACAGAAAATACTACAAACTTTTCAATTATTCTCGTTAAAGGGAACTCCGCCCACTTTCAAAATTCATACATGTTATTCTGATGGTCATTCCAAAAAAATAAGTAAACATGAACAACTCTTTCCCAATGTCATCAAGTATAAAGCTGCTCCAGACAATGTTATAGACCACTGGTTCCCAACCTGGGGGTCCCGACCCCTACTAGGGGTCGCCAAAGTTTCATGGGGGGTCGCGAGGCCTTGTGGATTT
>JAOVVB010013487.1:0-16600 GCA_028570985.1 Heterobranchus longifilis | reverse complement strand
TATATATGAAATTTAATGTGTACAACTGTATGTAAATGCACAGTTTTTGTAGTAATCTGCATTGAGATTATGATTGAAAGGATGAGCAATAAAAGGTTATTTGAGAGTTTGTTTTAAATGTTATTATTGTTAAATGCATACATCTTATACATCACATATAACCTTTGTCTAAAGAGATGAGAAACACTGCAACATTAACTGATTGTTTAAAGTCTCAAGGCCTGACTTTTATAAAGTCACACTTTTAATCAAATGTTAATTGTATTAATATTGCTGTTGTTATTTCTGGCTAACTTGCATCAGCTTTGCATGGCCTGGGTATGAATATGAAATATTCACTAGTACTTTGGAAAGTTGTGTCCTACAACTCTGCTGCACGTGTCTGTAGTGTCATATATCACCATTTTACTTGTAACTGCATCTTTAAACATTTTTTTCCAACCAAGATCTCCATTATGATTGTTGAATTTTAACGTCTCAATGGCTTATAATCAGCTTTGGTTGTCTGTGTTTGTTTTGTTGCGTTGCTTGCATGGCTGCATGTACTGAATAGTGGACATTGTTGATGTATTACTGTACTATTGTTTTGCTGTTTCCTGTTGCTCTGGTTTCAAAACATCTCGCCAAAGGACTACAGTTGAAAATTACCCAGCTGGCAAACACTGGGACATTTACAGTAATGTTGATTAATGATGCGTTCTGCAAATAAGTGAAATGAAACACTGGCATGTTATCACCTGTAACCTCCATATGGTGATATATTTAAGATTGAAGGTTGGCTAAGATGAAAAGAAATTAAAATAGACACCACGTAGGAAAACAATAGCATTTATTACTCTATATTAGAAGGTACATGACTGAAGTCCTGAAGGGGTTTTTACATGGATGCAGTTGTCTCTTTGCCACACAACCTGTAGAATCATACCTCATTTCTTTGACCCACACCCTCATATTCTTCCATGGGGACACTTGGAGCAAATACACTGTGGAATCTAGACATTGTAAGGCAGATACAATTTGACAAACACACCCCTTTAGTGTATAAATATGGTCGACACTCAACCACCTATCAAACAGTAGAGCTCCCCGGTCTTTCCATCCCAAAACAACAGCGTCAGGTGTTCATTCTCTATCCGATCTTACAAACATCCCGTCAGACTTAAAACAATGAATACAGTGTAGTGATTTTAAAATAAAAAAGACGTTTATAAGACAGCATTTAGACGTTTCAGTAGTATTTTAGTTTCAACATTACAAAGTCAGATTCTCTTTACAGTTTGCAGTCAGACTGCGTCTGGTTGGCATGATTTGTATAAACATTCTCATTTTCAGTGGCGTGATCTTAAATAAACACGGGAGGCCACGGAGGCCATGATTCTGAGAACAATTTGGTTTTAATGCTGCGAGGTCAGTAGTAGTGCACATGTGGCCTTTTTAGGCTTTCGTAGGGACTCACAGCATGACATATAAATAACATGGGAACACACAGACAGTACCTGTTGGATTTGCATACAGCTAAAGACAAAAGTGCACCTATTTCCAGAAAACATAAAACACGTAGACTGATTTCTGACAGTTAGCTTTGACGGAAAAACAATCCGCGTACAGTTTGCACATTGAGGAGGTATTGCAAAAATGAGCTGTGAGGGGGGGAAACGGTGATTAAAAATCAAATACTGCTCTGCAGTAATAAGAGGGCTATAGGTCAACATAAGCAGTGTGTCTGACACATACAGTAATGTCACTTCAGAGGTCAAAAAGTAGATTGGTACATCATTCTGTTTACAAACAGCAAGACAGAAAGTATTTCTTCTCCCACCAACCAAAGAGCAGATAGAAAATATTCACCCATCTAAAACACGTCCTAAGCATCAACATAAAATCTAATTTAACTGTCATATTTACATAAGTATCACCTTTTAAAAACCCAGTTTATGTGCAGTAGTTATACTCGGTCAGGGAAGAAAATGCACCCTGAGGGGGGAACATTGGACATGCTTTGAAAAAACGGAACATAAAAACAAATTCAGCTTCCTGGAGTTAGTGTATTTAAAAGGGATTCAAAATAAAACATTTTGCCCCCTGTATTTAAAGTACAGTGTAAAATAGGACTGGCTGCTGCAAAGGGGAGCGAAAGGTTTATCTGAATGTCTGTCATATACCAGCTTAACTGAGGAGCAACGTTTACTGTCGCGGCAGGTTTATGGATCTGTGGGTTGATCGAGAGACGGCGGCTGCAGTCTGATTGTAATGATTTAAGTGTTCTACGTGTGTTTTGTAAGAAGTGTCCCAATCTGAAGCCAGTGAGTGTCAGATAAAAAGATCAAATACAGTGTCAAGTCCCTGGCAGCTGAATCCTCCATCCTAGTGAAACACATTTTTGCTTAATAATTCCTAAATGTGTATTTTGCTTGAGGATGGTTTCTAAAACAGACAAAAAAAAAAAAACAGTGTTGTAAACACAAGGACAACCTGAGGTTTACAACAGCTTGTGGGAAGGGCTCCAGGCAAGTTGTCGTAATGTCTCCGGTGACTTTGAAGTCTAAATGGGCTGCATTTACACAAACTGCCTCAACTGCTTTGTACATGCTTACAAGGTAATCAGCAGACAACTAAACGACACAGTTGTAGCAGAAAGATGGATTATTCTCTCTGACGGAGATCTAAGCAGTTTGTGATGCGCCCGTATGCTGTAGCTAGCACAGAGAAACCTGCACAATAGCCTCACAAACACCCATATTTTAATAACAAGATCTAGTCATTTAAATAACAGAAGAAGTAAAAATAAGTTAAAAACCCTTCCAGCTTGCCCCCCCCCCCCCTTCAAAGACAAAAAGAGCAAATGCTGTTTGTTAACTATTACGCGACTGTGATCAAAGAGACTTTGAGGAAAAATCACCAACTGATTTTCAAAACGTTAAATGGTTAAAATGACATATCCTGCTATCGATTGCATACGAGTACAGAGGAAACCCAAGGATCCTTGTTAGTACGGAGTGTAGAGAGGAACAAAAAGGGCAGCAGTAGCTGAGGACAAGACAGGAAAGGTGTTCTTGGTAGTTTGGCTGGGTAAGCGAGGTAGGGTTTGTCAGAAATCAAGTGGCTTCAAAACTGGCAGGAGTGTCAATGGAGTAAAATATTTTACAAAGTGCGACTCTCCATCATGTTCTCTTACTTTGTGCGTTCTTTGTAAGAAGGCCCCCCCCGGCCCCTTCCGCTCAGTGTCCTACAGTCTGGAGTCGGGTCCTGCTCAGACTTTAATGTCCTCCTGAATGCTGAGCTGGGAGAGGGTCTTCTTGATGCGCAGGGCCGTCAAGCGCGCAGCCCCATTAGCATACCAACACTCCCTCATGATTTTGCCCATGACCCGCAAGGCCTGGAACAGCAGGGGGGGGGGGAGAAAATAAGAGAGCTTAGAATACAGTATAAATGATTATGATTATGCCTGTCTATTATTGTGGTGCCTGTGTCAAATCCAATAAGAAACGATAAAGAAGACACGCACGTCCCTAGTGCCCGCTGGGACTGATGCTGGATCAGAGGAATACAATACAAGAACAAATAGATCCACACACCAAGTAGCTCCCATTAGAAGGATTTTAATGTTAACAAAACGTCACTATTCACAGCATTAAAATCCTTCTAAAGCCGGAGATATACTTGCTTTTAAATACGCGAACGCGTGATGCTGCCTCGCATATTCTGCGTCCCTTGTGTCCGTTCATTGTGTCCGTACTCCAAAATGAACACGACGTCTACGCAAACGGATGGTCAAACAGCAAGTGTATTTCGGGCTTAACAGGAGCTACTTGGTGTGCAGATCCATTTGTTCTTCCTGTGTCAATCCACTCATTTGGCTTGAAAATACAAATAAAAATATAAAAGTTGCATTAAAAAACAGCTTTTATCTGAGTTTATCTGAGAGTTTATTGCATCATTGGTCTTATTATGCCATATCATTTCCCGAAGTTACTCAATTAAGTCATTGCTGAGATCTGGGAAATCCGATTGGGCAAGAACCATGAACAGTCAAACAATGTGACAAGCTGTAAACAAACAGCCTAACTAATACTGGATTTTCTCAGCCAATTATCAATATTTGTTTATTAAAAACCCATACATTTTTATATAAGCAAATAACCTAAACATAAAGATTTTTTCAGAGGATTCCTTAAATTAATCTTTTAAAGAATTGAGATCACAACATGTACTGGACAGTTGGAAAAAATAAACCTGTCAATGCTCTCTGGTGGACAAACTGTGTAATGGAGACTCTGTTTCCAGATTACACCAAACATATCTTTTACATTTCTATGCACCAGTTTCTTATCACCTGAATATGCTCCACTAAATCTAGTAATATCTATTTGTAAATAAGCACAGATTAGAATAAGATTAGAATAAGAAACATATTAGCCTGAGCGAGCAAAATGTGCACCCTTCACGTCACAGGAGTGAACGGAAGACCGTTTGTAGACAGCGTGACAAATATCTTTTTGAGAAATAATTTTAACCATATTAAAATAATCTTACCCTGGGGGACTAACCTGATAAGTTCTTGGACTTCTAGATCTCAGCAATTAACGTGACGGTATAATAAACTGGAATTACCCTCCTGGGTGCAGATCTTAAAACGGTACCACAATTTTAGCTTTAATCGATGGTTTTTTTATACCTCGTAGCTCTGCCACCAATTCGGGATGTTGGGTCGTAGCTTTTGGTCACACACCAACTTCCTCATCTCCTCTATGGAAGGGTCAGAAGGTACCAGGTCGTAGTAGGGCAGCTGGTACTCTTCGTGGATACCTGATAACAACATGTGGGTCAGATCAGTGCTGTGATCTCAGTTGTTAACATCCATTTAAAAAATCAAACAACACAGGTTGAGTATCCAGAGTAAAAACAAAAAGAGAGCCTGACCTCCACTATTACAGCGGCGTGCAATCTCCCAGTAGACCAGCCCCAGAGCGTAGATATCAGCACATTTGAATGAGTCAAAGTGTCTCATGTTGATCGTCTCATCCAGAACCTCTGGGGCCATGTACCTGAGAGACGGAAAAACAATCGCATGTTTAGCAGAGCAGCTTTCTGGGAAAGGTGTCAAAAGATATCTGTGAGAAAACGGACGGTCAGCGGCTACAGGTGTGTGTGTGTGTGTATGAGAGTCGACACAGACCTCTTGGTGCCCACCCTCTGATTGGGCGCGATGTCGATGGTGTCTGAGGCAGAGTCATGGCGCACAGCCAAGCCCAGGTCAGCGATGGCACAGGTGCAGTTCTTCTTTACCAGGATGTTCTTGGACTTCAGGTCTCTGTGGGCGATGCCTGGCTTTCCTACACAAAACATAAACGTACAGGACAGACACTTTTAAATTCTTATCTCTAAATTGTTTTTATAACATGTCAGTCAACTCTCTATTATGAAAAACAAGAAACTACAATGAGTTGTGCAATTCTCCTTTTTTGGGCATCAGTGTGGTTGATAAAAATAGAAAACACTCCTCCATTTGTGCAACAAAATGTCCTCAACTGCACTTTAATCTTCCATGATGGATAGTTCAGCAGAGTTAAGATATAAAGTTATATAACCTCAGATGACTTAGACATGAGAGCAAAAACTATTTCCCTTGGCCATACCAAAGGTATAAAGTATATAGTTGGAAAAATGACATTCGATTATTGACATTTAGAAATTCAGTGCAATTTCATGGGTTTACCATTTATTTATCTTTTTTCATTGCATAAGCTGCCAGTATTTAGAATCCCCATTCAATAATCAACAATGTCCTCAGGAACATACTTTATTTATCAAATTCTACCTATTTCAGTCTCTCTTTTCTTTTCTTTTCTATTCACAAACTAACAGCAAATTATGGAGAATGTTACAAACCTATATTAAGTTTTTTGTGGGTGTAATCAATCAAATTCTACACACTGTTACTGAGACATATTCTGTTTCAAAACAGTTGCCTTTTATTTTGCCACCTCATACCAATCATACTGTGTTTAATTTGTCAAACAACAATTGCTGTATGCATGGTTGCTAATATCAGGTGCCAATACGAGTCGAAACATGCTTCAGTGCAGCGTTCTTATGTGGTAGCGACACACGAAAAGACAATATCACGACTTTGTTTGTTTATTAACTGGCCCCTAGCCTCCTGCCATTTTGCGAAAGTGGCCCTCAGGCAAAGCAATTTGAGCATCCCTGGATTACAGCCTCATACCACATGGGAGCAGGCAGACTGAGGGTCGTGTACAAGCTGTGTCGGCACGTCACGCCCAACCAGCTCCTGCTGCTGTGCAGTGAAAACTGCACCCAGTACAACAGTTTATCTGTTTCATACCAGCAGCACGACGAGCGCTGTGAGTGGTGTAAAGTGTTGCTGTCACCTTGTGTTCCTAGAATCTCCATGTGCAGATGTGCCAGGCCGCTGGCAGCAGACAGCGCCAGCTTGATCATTCCTTCAGTAGTGACAGAGTAGCGGTTCAGGTAGTCGAACAGAGAGCCGTGCTCATGGTAGTCCGACACCAACCACAGCTGGGTCCACGTGCCGTTGTCTGGGCAGGAGACGGAAATATAGAAACACACAATTTACTTGCTGAATTATTACACAACACACAAAACATCAATAACCTTAATACCGTGTCCTAACTGAAAGCGACGCGAGCGACAAAATCGGTTTGATTTCTATTGGAATGTCCTTGGGGCGCGCCGTTTGGAGCTGACTTTTGTCGAGTTTCTATTTATTCCCGTCGGTCGCGTCGAAAGCACCGCAATGGATGAGGAACAGCCGATTTGTGAAATTGAAAAGAGGAGTTTTCTGTCCTCATTTCACTGCAAAAACATAAATAAGGTGGCAGCTGACTGGAGGGAGATCGCCAGGGAGCTGAAAGTTTTTAATAAATGTCCATTGTTAGTAACAACCTACTTGGTGTTGGCTGCATTGCTTGTCATTTCCAGTAAATATCACAATACAAAACGTGTTTTCTGTTTAAGAAGTGCAAAGACAGCCAGTCTCACCCATCTTTGAAGTGGTTAACTCGCATCTCCAGTCTGATCTGGAGTGCACAGCTGATAGGTACGTGGGTTGTTTACATGATGTAAAAGAACTGCATGACTCAGTGTGGACAGAGAGCGTCCGATGTACGCGACAGTGGGACGCTCGCTTGCTGTTAGGACACGGTGTTAGCTGTGAATTATCCATCGCAGGTTTGCACCTTTGTTGTCAGCAGCTATAAAGCCCAGGATGTTTTCATGGCGGAGCATGATGGTCTGATAGATTTCAGCCTCACGGAACCAGGAGCGCTCCTCTCTGGATGAGAAGATCTTCACCGCCACGTCACCGCCCCTCCAACGTCCTCGCCACACCTCCCCGAAACGCCCTTTGCCGATGATCTCTTGGAGGACAATTGTTCTGGCCACGGTCCGCTGGACAAACAGAGGCAGACCTGCTCAGAAAAGAGGAGAAGATTTTCTGATATTAATTTGAAACCGGTGTAAAAGTGCAACGTGAGAGGTGGCCTGCAGCTACGTGATCTTCGTTGTGCACTGACCGGAGCCTGAACCAGACGTGGACAGATCGTAGATGAGGTCCTGCAGGGTCCTGTCTTTGGGCATGTAGAGGTGGTCACAGGAGGGGTCCTCCACCTCTAACCTTTGCCTGTGGCTGTAGGCCCTCTGGTGGTACTGGTACAGGAACATTCCCATCAGCAGCAGCAGACACAACAGGAACAGCGGCCCTGCAATCACAGCCACTAGTTCCACCAGCCCCCACGTCCCCCCGGGGCCATAGCCTCCCCCGAGTCCTGACTGAGTCGTGACTGAAGAGAGAACAGCAGAGAATTAAAATGCAACATCTGCCGCTCATACTCCGCTCCCTGATATGAACCGTTTCGTATTCCACGAGGGATGACAGCATAAAGCTTTTGGCTAAGCAGGCAATTATAAAACTGAGTCAACATTTGACTCCTGCTTTAACTTCTATTGATTATTCCCACTTATTTAAGAAAGAAATGCTCAATTATATGCACTGAAAAAGCTTTTACTGTGAAAAAAAAAAGTGTTGAAATTGCATTAACAGCATACTAATACTGTAAAAGGTCTGCTTAATCTCTTCTCTTCTTCATTTTCCTCACATTTTTCTGCTGTGCTTTGTGTTTGCGATGCTCGTGTTGAGTTTCTCTTCAACTCTACCCACGATTCAGACAAATTAATGATTTTCCGGGTCCTTGAAGTTCTAGCATAATACATTATTCTGCTACTATAATCATACCAAGATCATCCACCATGCATACTGTGGAAGGGAAAACTTTGTAGTCTTTTACACCCATTTTTCTTACACAGTTCAGAGTTTTTATGAGGATATTCACACTTAAAATATCAGTCCCTTTGTTTATATCAATCTTTTAAAAGGTCCACAATTTCCTGGTCCACAATTTCCTGTCACAGCACTTCCACATTGACACTCTTCTCTCCACATACTCTGCAAAATATTTTTGGACACTATACAAAACACCATAGGAAACACGTATCTTCCCAGGAGCCATCAAGTCATAAAACTGAGTAGGAAACAGGAAGCATGCTCTTGCCTGTATGTTAGGAGCAGATGTTAAATAGGTAAAAACACACTCTGTATGATAGATGCAAAAACTACAGATCTAACCAAGTGTAATAGTCTCATATAAAATCTAGTTGGTCTTGTTTTTAGTATAAATAGATTATCTAGTGCTTTCTAATGAACATAATTTGACTTAATTCATGAAAAATGTCACTTGCTTTGTCTTGATAAGCAACTTGTTGTCTTTATTCAAGTTATTTTTTAACTAGATACACATGACATGTCTGTAAAACACCCACATCAGCGCTAAAAGCCTTATTTTTTGCATTAACTAGCCTTAACTAGATTGTTTGAAATGAATCTTTTTGCTTTTATTTGCTATTATTTTTATTTGTTTTAAGCACAAGCATGCTTCTATCGAGATAGTTTGGCCCTGAATTTGACAGGGCATTTTTGCTGTGAATACATTTGTGTTCTAAAAAAAAAAAGGTCAGACACTAAATGTAACCAATCGTACTGTATATGCTGTGTGATACTTCAGAGTTCTTCTCACCTGAGGGTACTTTGAGGTCGATGCTGTTGCAGTAGTCAGTGTAGCAGCAGTGGATGTTGAGCAGGCCCTCTGCACTGAGGCAGTAGAACGGCTGTCCGGGGGGCACGAGTTTGTCCCGTGTGATGCAGATCCGGATGTGCTGCTCTTCGCCGTCAATGAAGGAAGTGGAGGCCATGCAGGCTCCATCTGTCTCACACTGGGAGCCCGTCTTCTCACACTGGGCAGTGGTGCAGTTACACCGCAGAGCTGCAGGGACGGAGGGGGCAGATTAAAGCAACACAGTGTGAAACATAATAGTTTGCATGATTAAAAAAACTGGACTTTGGTCTAAGAGCACTGCACTTTAATACTGTGTGTAGAAGCTGTGGATGCATTGTTACAAAACAGTCAAATGTATTGAGCAAAGTACTTTATTTTCTTATCAGCTCTGCAGGAACTTATAGTACACATTAGTGCTGGGTGATAAATCACATTTTATTTTCAATTATTGATTTTGGCTACCAACGATTATGAAAATGATGCTATCATTATGACTTGCGAGTTACTGACTGGAATATGTTGAATATAGTTTACCAAAATGTATTTTGGTCTAATTTAATTGTATGTATTTTTATATTATTTATTTAAATGTATATTTCTATATTATTATTATTATTTTTTATTATTATTTTTTTTTCAAAGTTCAATAAATGCATGATGTTTCCAAAGTCGATGAGTAATCATGTTCAGTAATCGTGATCTCAATATTGACCAAAATATCGTGATTATGATTTTTGCCTTAATCTAGCAGCCCTAGTACATATCATGTATGGGGCAATAACAGCAAAAAGTAACAGTACACATAACATTATACACTATGCAACATATCCTTACATGACGTCCAAAAACACAAAGGACAAATAACTAGCAGCCTAATACTTTGTCAGTCATGAACTTCGATTGTGGTTTCTTTAGCATGTGGCATCTCACTTTTTGGTCGCTAGAGAGTAAATATTTCAAGTACTACAGGATTTTATGATAAGTGATGCAATGCAAAGATGAACTAGAGAGGTAAGGACAGAGACACAGAGGATGGCACCGGTCAGTAAGTGTTTAGAGGCGGGGTGTGTTCGGGTGACGGGGGCTTTGGGAGGATGGGTGGAGAGTTCATGTGAGGGCATGTAGGAGTAGAGATTAAATGACCAGCTGTGACTGTGATTTGACAAACAAGAGACCGGGACTTCCCCTGTGAAATTGAGAGTAATATTATTAAGACGCAGACATGATGTGACGTTCCAGTAATTGTGAAAAAGCCCCCAGTGGATTCCCAGTGGAAAATGACCTTGTTTGAGAGCCTGTGTGCCGGAAAATCCACACACACATTGCAGCTGAACTTCATCCACGTCAAACAGGTGAAATGTCGAGTTAATGTGTTACAACATCTTTTGTGGTGCCGCTGCTGACTCATACAATGCCAACACCTACTTATGGCAGATGCCGGTGGTCAAATACGAGGAACAAAACAACCAGAGAAGAAATAAGGAAGATTACCGCTGACTAAACATGAAATGAGTGACATTTCAGACTTTCCATGGCTATAAATACCACATTGGGCTGACATGTTTTTTACACCCCGAGCAACAACTTTATGTTCCATACTTTTGAAGACAATAAGGGGAACATAATTAACATATCTCAATGTGCACAATATAGCACACTGTGTGGGGATGCAAAGGAATGTGCTTAGTGACAGACAAAAAGGAGAAGTTTCCACATGTCTCAACATAACTTTGTCTTAGTGGTGGGGGGGGATTTGTACCATTTATACTGTGGTAACTATTCCTTAGATATCTCTGTTTCTCTGTCCTTCATCTGTTTCTGTTGATCGATTAATCTAATCAATTAGTCGATCAACAGAAAATTAATCAGCAATTATTTTGATAATCAACGAATCCATTCAATCATTCTTCATGCAAAAACACCAAAGATTCTCTGGTTTCAGCTTCTCAAATGTGAGGATTTGCAGCTTTTCTCTATAATCACTGAAAATGGATTAGGCCTATCTTTGGGCTTTTAGACTGTTGGTCGAACAAAGCAATTTTAATGCCCATTTTTCACAATTTTCTGACAATTTATAGAGAAATAATCGATTCATTAAGAATATAATAATCGTCAATTTAAATGATAATGAATATAATTGTTAGTTGCAGCCCTAGCTTCTTTATGGCAGAATTGGCACGTGATTAACTTTTCTTTCTTCCCATCTGCTTATTTTTATCTATATATGGGTTTCCATTGAATTTCCAGGAATTATGGATGATAAATACACATTTTGTTGTCTTCTCGTACTCTGTTCCATCAGATAACAAGCCACACATATTATCAACCTGCTGTTGAATACTTTCTAATCTCTAATACACAGAAGTAAACGTGGAATAATGCTAAATAAATAATAATACAGATGAAACACACCCAATTTACTGGGGTCCAAATCAAGAGTGTAATAATCAGTGGTGGAGGAAGTACTCAGATCTTTTACAGTACTTGAAAGTAGCAATACCCAGTGTGTTACAAACTCCTGTATTCAAAATCTTACTTGAGTAAAAGTACAAAAGTATTTGTATCAAAATAGTACCAAAAAGTAAAAGTACTCATTCTGCAGAATGGCCCATTTCAGAATAATATATATTATATTATTTGATTATAATTATTGATGTATTCATGTGTTCACCACTTTAATGTTGCAGCTGGTAAAAGTGGGGCTTGGTTTAATAACTTGATATATTGCTGGGTAGTTTAATCTATAATAATAATAATAATAATAATACATCATCATTTAGGCCTATTTGTTGATTATATTTTGTATTAATTATAAAAATCTGCAAGTAGGCCTAACTAAATCAAATAGCCTAAATGTAGTGGAGTAAAAAGTACAACATTTGTCTCTGAGATGTAGTGGAGTAGAAGTATAAAGTACCATCATATGGAAATATTCAAGTACAAGTACCTCAAAATTGTACTAGAATAAATGTAGGCCTTCTTAGTTACATTCCAGTTCACCACTGTGTAATAATCTACTATCACATGTAATCTTGTTATACACGATATTAAACATCTGTGTATTATCTATATTTATAGCAACACTGAAAAAGAGTTTCATCTCCATATGTGTGGCTGGATGCTGCAGACATATTACTAATGTCTGTAATTTGAGTACATCCATTGTAATTACATTAACATTTGAGCACTTGACACAATAATATCCTCATGATGGCATCATAATCTAAATAGCTACATGTCAAAATGATCTGGATATCATTATTGCTGCGATGCAAAACGATCATAAACGCTTACAAAAAATTAGGAGAACGGTAACAACCACCTCTTTAGTATATTATGGTATAGTTATGGTATAATAAGCATTACTACAAAAAGCAAAGCAAAGCTAAGCAAGACTAATGTTAACTGTCTACAGCCACTGAGCTGTCGCTACATGAACACATTTAACGGCTGTTTCAGACAAGCCTAACTAGCTCGACGGCGACAGAAAGACGGTGACATATCGTGTTTTGTTACATTTTAGATGGAAGCTATTTAAATAATACCCAGGTTTATACAAATGAAGGCTGACCTGGTTTCATGTCTGTGTCAATTCAATGTGTCGACCGCGGCTAGGCTAGCAGCTAACGTTAGCTTAGCAGCTAACTCCACACTCGTTCGCCTGGATGGCAGCAGCAACAGCAGCAGCAGCAGCGAAGCTTGTGAACAAAACAAACAATAACTCACCATCGCAGGTTCTGTACAGGACGGCCTGAACAACCACGACGGCTATCGAAATCCGTAGGTTAGCCATGATCATTACATTCCCGGTTCATCGCATTAAGACATTTAGTTAGCTAGCTAACGTTAGATGTGGCGAGGCGTGATGACAGCTAACCAGGCTGTCAGTGCACACAGTGAACAGTTTACTAACATGCTCCACCAGCAGGCTGCAGCACAGACACAGGCTGGGGATTAAAGAGGTGAGTAATCATCCACCCATCCATCTATCTATCTGTTTATCAAGGTTAAAGGTCAACATCATGAGGATGTACTGCTAATCCTGGATGTGGCAGACAGGGTGCTTTGAGAGACCTATATGCAACACAATACAGACCAAACATATCAGGTCACAAAGGTCACTCAAATGGCCCTTTGTCAACACCAGGTCCTATGTCCTTGTCATTGTAGGCTCTCATTGCTGTAAGATCATCCCCTAATTTATTAGAGCAGGGGTTTTCAAAATCTGAGATACAGCTTGGAAAAAGCCCCTCACTTATAGTTTCACTCAATTCCTGGATGCCTATGAGATTATGATTATGCTATTTGATCCCATAGACACTCAACAATTGAGCCAAGATGGCCTAATATTGTTGTTTAACATAACATCAGGCTACACAAAAGGTCTGTCCTAAGGCATTTATTAGTTTCTGACTTTGAGGAAGTGGGAGAAACAGTAAGATTCCCCAAAACTACTGTATATCGGAACTATTTCTTTAACACATCCAGGCTATTCAATGTGATCTTCTTTTGGTAGCTTATGTAATAACTCATGTAATATTTTTTCACATCCATTCACTGAGCCTCCCCTGAAAGTGTTTGGAGCCCCCCTGGGGAGACCCACCTGGCACCACAAATGTATTAGAGGAATGGAGGAAAGGCTGCTTCTGCAAATAGGATTTTGTCAGTACATTTTTCTCTCATAACCTCCAGCTGAGGTCAAGCTAAGTTAGCCGTCGCTTGCGTTTCCGTGGTCAAACCAGCCGCCGCTAAAGGGAGAGACACAGGCACACATAGTAATGTCACTCATGAAGCAATGTCTGTAAAATAGGGCGGCCCACTCTTAGTCGATTAGTCGACTAATCGGTCGTTTTGGTCTTAGATTTCTTTAGTCGATTAGTCGTTGTTTATGCTTTTTTCATGTTGAATGACTTATTTACAAGAAATGTATGAGCACATCTCTGGTAAACACAAGATTTAAAGTTGTGCTTTTGCATGATTCTTTGTGGAGAAACTCTGTTTTACAGATCTGTCGATTAAATCAAATCGATTAGTCGACAATATCGTATCAGTGTTAGTCGACTAACAATTTCTTTAGTCGAGGACAGCCCAACTGGAAAACTATTCAAATCAAATTAGTTAATTTGACCACGGAGGTTGCATGGGTGGTCAGTGTCAGTGTAGTCAGCTAACGTTAGTACGCCGCTCGCCAGGGACGGTGACACACCTAATTTCACAAATCCATCTCTTCTCTGGGTTTTTTCGATTGGTGCGTCCATTTGAACAACTGCTATCTGTGGCTAACAGTGTGGTAAAAGCTGAGCTGTTGTTAGCGGACACAGTGGAGGGCAGCTTGTTTTGCCCTCCAGGTGGGCATTCCCATGGGGCCGTGCCGCCACGTGAAAACTATGAATAGGTAGGAAAACCAAAATAGACGGTTAAATATTGACTAGTGCAGCTTTAATGAGAATGAATGGATTGACTGAACTGAAACTTTCATTGTTCTATTTATTTGTAGTTTCATGTACGCATAAAAGGAGGCAATATCATATGAATATGTTATTGGCAACACCAGAACATCAGTTCAATAAAACTGAACTTGAGGATAAACAGGTTCTCCATTGTAATGCATGACTGCTACACACTGTACAGTATTTACAATTGACTTTGGCTATAGCTATTTACAAAAATACACAACACATAAAACAATATGACATAACAATACAAATGAGCTACAGTATGACATCGCTGTGTTTACATCTTGCATAGGAAATGGTTATGCAGGTATACATACAGTATGTGCCTGCCTGCCTGTGTTTTATGTGAATGATGAGGTAGATAACATAAACTTTAGCACCTGTGAAAATCAGTAAATGGGTTTCATGTATTGTATCATAACCATTAAAAATGACATTTAATCTTTTTTGAATCTATACATTTTGAATATATTCATGGAAAAATAAACTTTATCTATCCTAAGTCAAAATATATGTAATATTTGTCTCAACATTTCGACATTAGAGGCTAGGCTCCTCCCAAAGAGTCTCTGCAGTGTTTGAGGTCCTCTGTCATCCAGGTTTAGGAAGAAAAGAAATATATCCTCTCTTACCTATTTTCCCTTTAGGTTATAGGTTCTTATAATATTTGCTGAGTATGTCCAATATATTTGGTTTGAAAGTTTCCAGCCCTGAGTTGAGCACAAAAAGCATGTCGTTCTCAAAAGGGACGATTTGTACAGCAGAGCAGCCCTTTTAGTTTTTTACCTTCTTGTTTTTTTCTTTCTTTTTCTCCTTTTTCGCTTTCTCTGCCTTTTCTTCAGCTTTCTTCTTCTCCTTCTTTTTCTCTTCCTTGATCTCCTTGTACCTCCACATGGGTGGTTCCAGGAAGCCCTTTTCCTTCTTCTTCTTCTTTTCTTTTTTTGGGGTTGCGTCTGAAGGCCTGATGATGTCGATCTTGGGGATGCAGCCAGAAGGGAACACACTGTTCCTTCTCGCCATACTGCGGGGAATGAATGAAGTAGCAACTTTGGTGGAAGCCAGTGAGAGGATGCTGTCTCGCCTCTCGGCCTCGGCGCAGCACGTTGTGGGGATGGAATCTGCTGAGTGGATTGTGGGAATGATGTGTGATACCGAGCCGTTGCTGTGGCACACTGGCCTCTCTTGTAATTCCTTTTCTGGGTGTTTCTTCACCAGCTCTGGCACGGCCATGCGCCTCTTCCCCACCTCGGGAGGACTCGTAGGGCAGAATGGACGGCATCCAGTTGCAATCAGGGGACTGTGGACACTGGTGGTCATGCGCACCATGTGGTCCAAGGCCCCATTGTCCTGGGGGTCACGAGGAAATCTGAATCCAAATGTGTTTTTGATCCGCTGGGTGATTTTTTCTGTGGCAGTTTTCTCAGATGTGGCCTTGGCTACCCTCTCGTTGAGCTCAGGCCACTCAGGGACATAACTCTCACAGACCTGCTCAGCCTTTGGCCGCATTTTAAGGCGGCGGAGACGAAACAAGGTCTCATAGCGTCCTGTTTTCAGTGCCCAGTCCCGAGCACATTTTCCTTTTGTGGAGTCTACTGCATGTATGTCAGCCCCTGGAGATAAAGATGGTAGAGCAAAGGAATTAGGAGAGCAAGGGTTCATTTTAATGAGGCTTGTCATGATAACTATTTTTATTGGACGATATATTGTCGCGGGGTTAGGGTTAATTGGAATTGGAATGTGGAAACAATATTAAAATAGCCTAAATAACTAAAACATGAATAAAATAAAACAAAACGCAACCAAAACAATAAATAAAATCAGCAAAACTTGGAGGAACAGCTTGTCACTAAAATGAGATTAGCAGGTCCACCATAAAAGTCAGTCCACCTTAAGTTAATGAGCCTGTGCCAAAGTTGTCAGACAAAACGTGTCTCAGCAGAGTTGTTTTCTGTTCGTTCGGCTGCCCCCAAGTCTTATAATGGTCGGGGGGGG
>JAOVVB010013478.1:0-16601 GCA_028570985.1 Heterobranchus longifilis | reverse complement strand
ACACTGCATTTTATTGTCTCTGTGCATGTAATATGCACAATGACATTGATAAATTATTTAAATGTAATAAAACCCTTTGGATTAATAATAATAATAATAATAATAATAATAAAATCTTTGTGGGTGTATCTCATTTGTGCTTGCTGGTTTCGGCATTATTTCATTGTCATAAATTAATTTGAGATTTTAAGATGTGTACGTTAGCAGGAATGTAGAACAACATGCATGTGAAAGCAGTGTGATGTTTACCTGAAAGTGCAATAAAAATATTTCCGCCATTAATATCAGTGAGTAAAAGTAATAAGTACTGTATATTTGTTATCTCAATACTGATCAAAAAATAATCATGATAATCATTTTCCCTAAAACAGTCTTTTCTATGCTATGTTTAAGATAAATCTGGTACTAACATGTACTAGTGTAGGACATCACATCACATCACCTATTCACATGTTGTAATGTAAGTGTCTTGCTATGATTTGCATGAAAAAAATAAATAATGCAAACCAGCATGTTTTACTGTTGCATGGGTTTGTTACCATGGTTACTCATTTAACTGTCACTGGGCACAGGCCTCCCTCTGACCAAAATAAATAAATAAAATAAAATAAAATAAAATGCTCCTAATAACTACTACTAATAATAATACTGACAGAATTATACATATTCACATTAGAAATGGTTTATTTGTGGCCCGGAATAAATATCGGACAAATCACGGCAAAACAATCAGAACATGAGGGCTCAAAGATTTATTCGCACTGACCGTCCAAACTTGTTGGCAAGGACACCGACACTGAAGGAGCCCACCATTCCACCCACGCTGAAGATGGCTACTGCTAAACTCCACACGATGGTGGACGTTCCAGGCGGGATGGGCTTGCCGTAGCGTTCCATCCATGTGTTGTTGAAGAACGCTCGCAGTTTCTGATGAAGTAAAAAAACAAGTGATTAGAGGTGATTTAGTTTTCTGATCCCAGGCAAAAGCTAAGGGGTAAAACTGGTCTTGTCTCTAATGGACTTTATCATGATGCATAATTAATATAAAGTAATTCATCAGCGCTACAGTACATATATAGGAGGAAAATGACAAGCTTTTGTGATATACAGTAACAACATTATGATTCCGACATGATATTACATTTCCTGAGTGACCAATTATATTACAAGGATGAGTCAAAACTTTTTAAATACATTTTTTAAATAGACAAATCCATAATTGTTTGACATAATCTCCCCGCTTTTCAATACACTTTGTCCGTCTTTCAACAAGCTTTCGTATTCCCTCATTACAAAATGTTTTAGGCTGAGCTGCTTCTTGACTATATTACGAGACCTGGCAAGCGTTATATGCTTTGCAATGGAGGTCCATGGAAACATCAGCACATACACATCTGTAATGTGTATGTGCTGAATGCAGAATATGACCCCAAAACCTCTCATCTGACCAAGTCAAATACATTATTCCTATTAGAGCTCAAGTTTTTACAACATGCACTGATTCTGTGGCACATGGATGAGTAGCTGAGATTTTGAAAGTTCTTTCATTTCACTGACACGATCCCTTAATGATTCTGCCCACTGGTCTGTGCTATAAGCATGCCAGTCCCATTCACTACACGCAGTTGAGCCGACTCATTGTGCATCACAGAAATACAGGCTATGGAAGAATATGTGCATGAGGCATACGCAATAGTCTGCAATAAGCACTATCTCTTGTTCAGCAGCTGCAGGAATTTCCTAAGTAGAGAAAAGGCATAGAGGATTTAATGTTTGCCCTAAGCAATGTTTCGGGCACGGTGGTAAGATTATGATCGAGGTTTTGCATGCACAAGCTAAAATTTTTGATGATTTATTTCTCACACAAGACTTTTGGCTGGTATTTTTATGAAAAAAGATGCCTAACTTTTTTTTTCACATGCTGATTGGATGCACATCGCTACACTCCTCTCACACAAGACTGCATGTTTTTTTGTTCACTTGGAATGGTGATGCTACATTGCACATTACATACCGTATATAAAATGTGAATAAGAATTGTCAGTTCATTCTCCTCTTTGAATAGTTGTACCGACTTTGAATATCAAAGTAAATATCAGTTGTCAATCCAAATTTACCGCGGTGAGTTGACGTCTAAAACTAGCATTAGCAGCCACAAGATAGCAGATTAGCTTAAAGATAAAAAAAAAAAAAAAACATTAGTTTTTTGATGACTCATCTCTAGTCTACCACAACATCAAGGAAGTGCCACCTTGTGGTGTTATTTGATATTACCACATAGACACACATACGTAAATGTAATGCCGCACTAGCGTAAGTACCCGTCGGTTAAAGGAACTAATCAGCTTCAATCAGTGATATTGATATTATTTCAGGTTGAAGCCAACGTACATGTCTGTCTGTCTGTCTTTCTGTACAGCAGAACTCTCTGCCTAACTTATTAATACAAAGAAATCACATTCTGTAAGTTTGAGTATCTTACACCTTTGTTTATGCTAAGTTGTACTTCTTTCATTTGTCAGCCAAATACACTCCCTGTTCAAGAGTGAATCACAGATGAGAAATTAAAAACGTAAAACTGGATAAATTTGGAAAAAAGTTTTGTTTTACACCACTTAATAAACTTACACCACTTCAGCGCTGTTATTTCAGGTCGATTTAAAAGTTTGTTTTTTAGCGGATGTGCAGTACGCTGTCAAAACATGCAGTTTATAACCTGGCACATAACTGCTCATAACTTCCCTTCTGCTCAACATTTTGATTTCATTTATGGCACAGGTTTAACTTCGGGTGAATACCTAAGGACTGCCAAAGTTACATTAAATTCTGTCCAGCCGGGTTTTGCGTGATGCTGTGACAAAATCTGGCTGGACAGACATACAGACACATTTCTTCTTTTCTTCATATAGATATTGGACGATATTAAATAAAAATAAAAAAAAGACCAAGTAGGGGCAATAAGTTTGGCACCAGACAGCCATCGTGCTGCTTAACGCCGTACCCCTTCACTCAGTCACTCGACCTCTTATCAGGATGGTGGTGTACAGTAATGGGCAGCACACCTATTCGGTTACCAATTTGTTTAAGCCACGTCAGAGTGAATTTAGAAGGAAATTTGGTGTTGCTTTTGGTATGTAGCGTTTTTTTTTTTTTTTAGATTGCTATAACTGCTATATTATATTATATATATGAATTTTCGACAATAATAAACTTTCCACTTTTAATTCATCTCTTGCCTCCAGAATAAATCATTCTCTTTGTCTTCTTTCCCATCATCCCTACTGTCCTTTTCCTCATTTTTTAGGGTTAAGCCTTGCTTCTAATGTTTTATATATGTTTTATTTTTTAATGTCTTCCTATGTTTCTCTTAATGTAGCTATAGGCAAGTCCCTTAACATTTATTGATATTCATCTTATAATATTCTTTTTAAGTGACATACAGTACTATGCAAAAGTCTTGAGCCTCTCCTCATTTCTTCATATTTTGCTTCCAAAGCCAGACTTGTATTTTTAATATAGTCTTGAGGAATTGTTCTCCAGGCTTTTGGTCAGGTTTGAGGCGGGAATCCGAGAGATTTAGCAGATGATGAGAGATGATCAGGCCAGGGATTAGTATACTGCTGATGCTGAATGCTAAGTGGCTCTAATAAACGAGAGGGGAAATGAGGTTGCTGCTGAGGTTTATACAAAAAAAAAAAAAAATGTTTCGGAGTATCTTTAGGCATTTTGCAGGTTGTTGCAGTAAAACTTTCCCCCTATTTCTTTAAGTTAATCTACATCATTTAAAATGATGGAATGGGCTCAAGACGTTTACACAGTGCCTACTGTAGTTCCTCACAATATCTCCTTGAATATACAGTACAGTACATATACTAGGATTATTAAACTTTTTAATATCTGTTATTGCACCTGTTATTATATTTAATGAATACAAAAAAAGCAAAAAAGATTGAAATGATCTTAAAGACATATGTTTACCTGCTCAGGTGCGTTAATGACCCCTGTGTTGTAGCCGAACTGCAAGGAGCCAATAACCGCCGTGGCCAGAGAGAACAGAAGATAGCATGTCACCTCCTTCTATGGAAGAGAAAAAAAACAAGTTTAAATACAGTGACTCTTGCCTTTTTTGGTAGGGCTATAGGGAAGTAAATACATTACAAACACTCAAACACTCTAATAAAGCAAACAAGATAACCAGGAAACCAACCCAATCAACTCGAGCATGACATTTTCATAAGCGCGGAAACTGTGTCGTATCTTTCTGCTGAATCCAGATATCAGTGTGAGATTACGACTCTCAGGGGTTCATCTAACATAACCAGTGGATTCACAATTTTTCATCTATTCTTATTATTATTGGAATATTTTAGATATTAGCCCTATTTGTCTGGACACTTGAATTAAATATGCATTAGTCACTCAACTATATAGAAACATGTCTTTTTTTTAATAAAAACATAATCTAACAAGAACATAATCTACTGAACTACATGACCCTGATGCTGCCAAAGCCATTCAATTATGACCTTATGTTCACGTCTACCTCATATGTGAAATTGTCATGTGAAATTCATGAGGATAAATTTACCACCTCCAGAATTAATGGTAAACTGATGAAAAATGTCTTTGCAATTGTTCAAGTTAATCTCACAGTGGAAATATGGGGGAATATGTCGTCTCACACCTCCTTTTTCCGGGTTCGATTTTGCCTTGGGGAATGTGTGCATGGAGTTTGCATATTCTCCCACTGCTTGGTGGGTTTTCTCCGGGTACTCCGGTTTCCTCCCACAGTCCAAAGTCATGCAGATAAGGCTAATTAGCATTTCCAAATGAGCTGTAGTGTGTGAATGAGTGTGTGGTGGATTGGCACCCTGTCCAGGGTGTACCGCGCCTCGTGTTCCCTAAGTTTCCTGGGATAAACCAATTGAACAATTGTTTATAGCTGTTATAACATTGAGTTCTATAGTTACGAAAAATGTGTAGTCATTTGTAACCTGCCTTAAAAGAAGCAGAATAAACCAAAGAGTGAAACACAATATGGGCTTTTAGAATAATAATAAAAAAAGGAATAAACTCTGATTTGATAATGCACCCTCTGCTTCATGGAACATCATCTCATGGTTGATTATTTTCCTATAATACCATGCTACACCATGTTTTATTCCTTACATGCGTAATTAATATACATGCCAGCTGAGGCTCAGCCAAAGATTTTCTAAAATTATCAATAAAAGAACAACAACTACAATGCCCAGTGTTGCTACAGTAACAGCTACAGAATGGAGATGGATGGAGGAAATGGAGAATATTGAGTTAGAGGTAGAGACAGAGGAAGGACAAAGCCTTGCCCAAGGAGACAAATGAAATGTGACCAGTACGGTATTGACTTTCATATGGCTTATACAACCTTTGGAAGTAATGCCTCTTCTCTTGTATGTATTCTCATCTTTTTTTAACAACCATTTTGTGAACCTTTATATAGTGAAAAAAAAATTGTAAAAAATGAAACAATGCACTGCAAAATGTCATCTGAGTCATTTATAACAAGTCAGTATTTATGCCTCCTTTCAGCCTGTTAGTATTGTATTCCCGGTTGACCTACTACATCATAAACTATTGGCAAACAAGTTACGTACAGTATATACTATGTAAAGTCATGTAAACATACTGATGGATTCAATAGTATTTCATGTAACCCACGGTTATGGAAAAGGTTCTACTCTGTTTCAGAATGGTCAAATTCTTGGCGTGCATCAAGCAAAGAAAAGAACCAAGGGGACTGTTGAGATGACTCAAATTGAGTTAAGAACAGTCTAACACATTATTAAAAAACGGAACGATAGTGCGGAAGCGTCAACATCATATCAGCAATGTGGTTAAAGATCACTTAAACACTTGGTGCAAATGCATTATAGAAATGGGCATTAGAAATCAGAACTATGTTTAATAATAAAAGTAAGAGCATTTTCACACACATTATGATGAGAACTCATATTGAACTGTAATGTGGCCCTTAGAAAACCACTCGATAGTGAAACTACTCAGAAAAAATGCTTCAGTTTACTAGGAAGCATAAAGACTTGACTTTGGAGCAACGGAAAAAGGGTCATGTGATCTGATAAGTTCAGATTGACTCTATTCCAGAAAGATGGACGCCTCATGGTGAGAAGAGATGCACATGACGCGTATGTGCCTACTGTACAAGCCTCTTACAGTATGTACTGCATAACCAGGTTATCATATCTATGGATTTTTTTTTTTTTTTTGCATATTCCAGGACTCAAATTGTGAAAGAGTGGTTCTGGGTGTACACAGTAAGAGGAGTCATTTTCACACATCAACTGAGCAACACAGATTCCTGACTTTAACCACATTAACAAGTTTCTGGGATGGTCTGGAGAAGATTTTACAGAGTGATTCAACTCTTCCATCATCAGTTATGTTTTCTTATGGCCTCACAGCTGTTTAGTTACAGTACTGTGAGTTCTCATCACATCGTGTGTTTGGAAATGCTCTAAATTTCACTTTGAAACATAGCTCTTATTTACACTGTCGGTTTTTTTATGATGTATCTTCACCCTGTGTCTATGTGATCTCTGATCACAGTTATTCATGATTTTTTACCACAACTTTTCTCCCATGACGTTAAGGTTCAGCATTAGGTTTAAAAATGTGGATGGATTGTGTTCTTAACCCAATGACAGTAATCTCAGCAATCTCTCTTTGCTTGATACAGGCCAATAATTTGACACTTCTGAAACACATTAACATCTTTTACATCAGCGCAGGAAACTTCCAACATGATTGTTTAAGAAATAAGAAGGTACTCAAAGCATCAGTTAATATGTTTTAGGAATTGTTGCCCCCTTGAAATTCCTTGGAAATTCCTTCCTCCTTGGAAATTAATGTATACCCTTCTCCTGAGTTGATATGTTCATGCTTTATGAGTACTTTGTGACCATGGTTCTAGCAGACTGAGGAAATCAAGAAGATGCAGAAAAAAAAAATCCTACAAAAACAGCTCAGCTTTATTTAAGGTTAATCAGGGTTATTGCAGGAGTCATGCACAAGTTTTGAAAACCCCTGGCAAAGACACCTTAACTCCATCAGCAAACTCTATTTAAAATCTGTCCAGCAACAGACCTCCTGACAGAACCTGCCTCCACCTCAACTATCTAGTTCTGTTCAATAATGTTATTGCTTTCTGATGGTATAAAGTCTCACTGCTCGACAATTTCTAAGGACAACCCATGTGGTTTCAGGAGACACCCACTACCCGCTTACCAGTGAGTGTCTCTCCACCACCCAGTGATTGGTGATCTATCCTAAGTCTCTGTCCTCTGACCCTCTGCAAAAGCAAGTGTTTTGGACAATGATTGTCTCAGAACCCTGAGACCACTTCTTGCCTGCATTCTGAATACAATTCAGAATTATGATTTTGTACTGATTGCCAAGTATAATAAAAACACTATTGAGCAGCACTTGCATCTGCATCCACATCTACCTTGATGACATATGACTCTTCTGTATATTATTTAAAATTAAAAATCAATTCCAATAATTCCCGCCAACATACAGTACTTATATGAAACTGCACATTTCAGGGTATTATTTAAGGAAAGGTATTTTGGAGAGTATTAATTAAAAATGACCAAAATTAACAATATGATATTACACAGTCAAGGTACTGTATTATAACAAACCATTTCAATATAAAATTATACTGTATAGCATAAATATTTTGGTATTCTGTCCTTTATATACTGAGAAACCTGCAATGTAATATTTTCACTATTCTTTTATCTAAAGCATTTTTTAGCTAAAGCGTTCTCTAAATATAGTGTTACTATTTTTGTGTTATAATTTATTTCATGCTTCTCGCTGATCTCCTGTTGTCTTAGAAACTATTTTTGGGTGTGCATTACTCTTCGGTCTACAATACAGAAGGAACTATGTAATGGACTGTTGGTGTTTTGGTGTTATGGTGTTTTATTTATTTATGTATTTATTCATTTATTTATTTATTGGTGAAACTTTTTAAATTTTAAAGCAGTTAGATCATACAAATTAAATAAAAAAATCAAAAACCACAAAAATGGTGTCAACCCATTGCAGGGCAAGGCAGCACACACACTCATGCACACACACGCACACAGAGTCATACACCCAATCATATTCTATGGGCAATTTGGAAACACCAATCAGCTAGCAACATGTCTTTTTACTGTGGGGGAGAAACCTGAGTACCAGGAGGAAACCCACAAATATTTGAACCCCCACTTTTTATACTAATTCCTACAACGTGTATTTAAATATAAAGCAATTCTAAACACATATATTTTTTAAAAACAATTATTTGTAAAATATTTGACCAGTATAACATACTGTATGACATGACATGACATGACACATGCTCGATTGTAAATGGCGCCCACATCACAATGTTCTGTGAAACTTAATCCATTAATTCCAATTGATTGAGAATAAATAATAATTGTAGTTCTTGAAACCAGTGGCTGTAATTTTAGCATAATAATCCATGTACAGTATATAAGTTCTCTATTCTTGAATGTTTTAATTGGAATTTACCAAAAGTGCCTTAAAATAAAAATAAAAAATTTCTTTGAAATGCTTTTTCTTTCTTGAAATTAACTTCAATAATAGTAAATTAAATTCCAAATTAGCAGTTACATTTTGAGCCATTTCCTCTTCTATGTCCAACTCAAACGAACATGTAAATGGTAGTTTTAAATATTTTTTTAAATTATTATTATTATTATTTTTTATAATTAAAATTTTTTTATAATATATTTTTATAATTATTGATGCATATTATATATCAATATGCAGAAGGTCCCAGGTTCAAATCCCACTACCACCAAGTTGTCCCTGTTGGGCCCTTGAACAAGGCCCTTAACCATCAACTGTTCAGATGTATAATGAGATAAAAATGTAAGTCGCTCTGGATAAGAGTGTCTGCCAAATGCCTAAATGTAAATGTAAATGTATATTTATGTACAGAGGTGCCCAAAAAATGTATAGGCTACACTTTAACATGACAAATATGTGTCTTCTGGTGGTCACATGATAGCGTCAATGATGGTGCGATTACTGACATCTTAAGAGGGAACATATTAATACACTTTGCTGACATAATTCAATTTGAGTTTTAAAAAGGAGATAGATAACAACTGTTGAAGTGTGTATAGATTTTTGTTGGGCCTCTGTGTGTGTGTGTGTGTATATACAGTAAATATATATATACTATATATATATATATATATATATATATATATATATATCAGGGAAGCTGATTGCCAGTAAACACCTAATGCATTAAACATGTTCTTGTTGTCTAGATGTAGAGCACCACTCACCTTCTCCCCCTCCATCTTCCAGAGAAATGGGAGTGGCTCACAAGTCACAAGTGGTGAACGCGCAGTTTTGCACGCAGGTTCCGATGCACTTAGGCTGGAAAAGAAAAGAAAAAAAAAAAGGATAAGCACCAGAAATGTAAGATATGGACCATGCCAGAAAGATATGCAAAATAAATAAATAAATAAATAAATAAATAAATAAAAACCTCGAGATGCTTTCGATCGACATACAACAGGTGCTTGCTGTTGTTGATGTTTTTTTTTTCCCCCCCCAATAACACAGAAATATTTGAATATTACATTTCATTTGCATTCACATATTACAAATGCAAATTTCATCTGTTTTATCTTGTTTAAATATGATAACAGAATATGATCTGATGACCATGATTTCACTTCACTTTATCAAAGGCATTCGGTTAAACCCACAGCCGTTAGTATTATTTTTTTTAATTATTATCTTTTTGAATGATGCTCTACGTCATAACTGCTCGTGAAGATCAAAAGCAGGCATCGCGCGCGCTTACCTTTCCCGGACGTCGTGACCGCTCCTGTGCTGCGCGCGCCCCTATCTGAGCCGGCGACGCGTATTTCCGTGCGTTTCTGTCACACCGGGAATACGTGGCGAGTCTCACGTTTGTCCCGTGACGTAAAGCAATGTCCCCGCGAGCGTTGCGTTCCGCCAATAACAGCGGCAAGCCGAGTGACCTTCCCTCCTCTTCCTCTCTCCCGCTCCTGCATCTACTCGTAGCGCCGCCGCATCTTCGCTCCGGGAACTCGTGACGGTTCGCCAATGACACGCAGGAAGAATCCGATGCTTTCCCGTGATGCTTTGGAAGCGCGACCTTGAGGAGGGCAGCTAGGCGTCTACTGCTGCTGATGCTGCTTGGATGCTGCGGATGCGGGAACCAATCAGAGCGAGCAAGTCATGATGCTCGTAGCTAATCCAGACAGGGGTGTGTTCCTGGAAAAAAAATAATAAATAAATAAAAGGTGCATCGTCTCCATCTTCAGTCCTCCATCATGTTGCATCAATTACACTAATTTATGCTAAGCAGTTTCAGAATATTAATCAACCTATTTTTTTTTTTTTTTAAAGAGATATGCCTACCTCAGAATTAGCTTTTTCATGAATCATCCTAATTTTTGATCCTTCATTATAAATTCATTAAAAGCAATGTTTGGACACATGGTGCATTCTGCTCTTAGATACACAGACATGCAATAAGTACATTAGATGAATCCATCCATCTAGGAATCTCTGTAGTCCAACTGGGACCGTGGCGGCCAGTTATCACCATTGTATTTATTCACATTTTTACACCCATGGTGGGTCCTTCGGTCAAACACGAGGACAACATGCAAACGTCATGCACATAGACCCCAAGGTGGGAATCGAATCCAGACCCTGGAGGTGCAAGGCGAGAACGCGCCACTGTACTGCCACATTAGGTATAGTGTTGTAGTATTTTTGCCATTATTTTATGACTGCTGTTTGTTTCCTTCTATTCAGACTGAAATATATACTCATCTTTATAGGATCAGTCTGAGGGTGGAGCTTGAAATCCGCTTTCTACTGTTAGCAGAATTATAGTTCATCAGAATTAATCAGGCAATTTGTTCTAAGAGATATATGTATCCCAGGCCTTTTTTTCCATAGTAATGATTTTAATCATTTTAATTTTTGTTACTGAGTTTTGCTTCAGTGCTGTGCAGTGCAGGAAATTCCAATTGAATTCCTTAGAAGCAATGTTTGGACGTGGAGGCAAATGATGATTACCACTGTATTTATTCCCATTTTTACAACCGTGGTATGTCCTTCGGTCAACATTCACACACTACAGGCAATTTGGAAACACCAATTAATCTGCATGTCTTTGGACTGTGGGAGGAAACCGGAACCCCCGGTGGAAACCCACCAAGCACAGAATTATAGTTCAATTTAAAGCACTTCAATGCAATTTAAGCACTTAAATTTAAAGCATTTAAATTAACAAGGTGTGGATTACTGGAAAAAAATCTATGCATCATCATGCATTGTCTACATCTTCACTCCTCTATCTTGTTGCGTCTATTACATTAATTTATGCTAAACAATTTCAGAATGTTAATCTGCCGATTTTTAAAGAGATATGTCTACTCCAGGACTTTTTTCCCATTATTATATTTTCTTAACCATTTAAATTTTTGGTTACTGTGGTTTCATGCTTCTGTGCAGTGCAGAAAAATGTAACTGGATCATTAAAAGCAATATTTGGACACATGGAGCATTCTGCTCTTACATACACAGACATGCAACAACTACATTAGATAAATCCATCCATTTGGGAACCGCTGTTCCATCTAGGAACTGTGGAAGCAAATGGTGACCATTGCATTTATTTCCATTTTTACAACCATGGTGGGACCGCTGGTCAACATTTATACACTACAGGCAAAAAAAAAAAAAAAAAAAGATCATAAATTATGATCAAAACATATTTCAATGAGTGCCCTATAAAGAGTTAAAAGACTTTTACAGTGTTCTGCTAGTGCTGAGAATCAATCTAGATAAAAGCTTTTGAGCTATATTGAGGTGGTTGACCAACCACAAATTAACCCACAGATAATTAATCAATATTTGCATTAAGCATTAATTATTAAACAGCTCTTTTTTCTTTTAAAGAGAAATCAATAGGCCCATAAACCAGATAACAAACCAGCCAGGTACTGTACAACTGATTATGTTTTTTTATGTTTCAAAAACATATAAAAGTTCAAAAACAATAATCCAAAACAAGCAAACCAAAAAAAAAACAAAAAAACAATTAGGTGGCCTAGCAGTTTGCTGAAAAAATTTCTACCATAATTCTTAAACGTTGTCTTCCTCAGACAACCCTATACTGTACTGCCAAAAGTTTGTGGAAACTAAACCACACTGAAGAACATTGGAATGAATTTTGTTTACAAGAATTTTATGAGTCATTGAACTTTTTCAATTCCATTCTTTCTTCTCTGTACATTCATTGATCTATATTTTCATATGTTACAAAGCTCAAATTAAATAGCCTGAAGCATTATTGTGTGTTTCCATCCACTAAATAACATAATTTCTTGTGGATTTCTGCTCGCAGCTCAATAAAAAGCTGCAACATTTTCCATCAACTCAAACACTGCACATCAGCATGGAGAATTAAATTACCATAAGCACAACCATGTACAAGTGATGCTGATGTCCACTGGCACTGATTTCATTAATGATATTTGAGTCACAACATGAGATCGATATAACACTTAGGGAGGTTATGCTTGCTGGTGAATGATTCCATGGAGAGAAATAGAGCCATGAATGCTGCCTATTCACCTCTCACTGCTCTTCATGTTAAGGTATATAGGTTTCTTCATACCTGTGGAGAACGCAATTTATTGAGTTAAAATTTTGATCATATGTATGCGGAAACCCCTAGTGGAAGAAAAAGAAATCATTGTAAAGGTAAATTGATTATAAGGAGCACCCTTTCTACTTAAGGTCTGGGTTGTCCATCAGAGTTAAGGAAGAAGCTATGAAACTATAATTGCTACTGGTATAGTTACATTATTGCTATTGCTATGTCTATGTTTATATCTAAATTGACGTGAAAAAAATGTTTAGATTAAGAAAAAATACTATATAAAAACCTATAAAAATCAGTTAACAGTAATTAATGAAACAAAACAAGCATTGAACAAAAAATGAAAAAAAAAAACAGAAGCTTTATATGCATGTGTGTGTGTGTGTGTGTGTACAAGCATGCATGCACACAAGCATGTGTATGCATGTGTGTGTGTGTGTGTGTGTGTGTGTGCATGAGTGTGAAAAGTGGTCTTTTACATAATGTGCTGCTTTAAAATTCAATAAAAAAAATGTTTTGTCATACACAACCATACACCATATGATATGCAGAGAAACACTTATATATCTGTTCGAGACCTAAAAAAGAAAGATAAGATAGAATAGAAAGAAAAAAAAGGTTTTAGTGCAATGGGAAAAATTGCACTAAGAAAAACATGAAATTTAAAAGGCAAAAATTTCGGATGATTGTACAAATCCACACTTTTACAGATTTACAAAGTTGCAATAAAAATATAATTCTAATAGAAATATATAAATGTACAAATCACACAGGATGTGCAGAATGTGCAATTTAAAAGGGTGTATAACAGATATGACGTGTGGCAGCAGCAGTATGAGTGGAACATGAGGTATGGAATGAAGTGATGTGTGTTAGCAGTATTGTTATTGCCCATGTGTTAAAGTGCACGTTAGCCCTAATTCAAGAACAAGAACAAGAACAAGAAATGTCCAACATGCAGTATGAGTAGTTGTCTCACATACTGTACTGTCTGCTGATGAATCTCTTTAGATCATGAGAAATTATGGCACAGAGTAAAGACAGAAGCTTATTTCGCAGCTGAGAAGTTACAGTACACTAGGACACTATACCAGCATGTGTCCAATATAAAAGACATGCCAGATACCCTGACATTGGTGTACAGTTACAGTGGTTACAATCAGGCTGAGTGCTATCACATAAAACTATGGATGGACATGTGAACATCTGATATTGTTAGAATGTCGTGTTTTGTGTGACTAGCATACGTACAGGAGTAGTACTGTAATGAAACTGAAGACAGCTGGAACAGGAGCAAAGAAAAAAGTGACAGTTGTTTTTGTAGCCAGCACCTGTGATTTACTGCATAACTTCTTCAGTAGTTTTGGAATTCATAACTCACTTGGCGGCTTGATACATTCACTTTAAACCACTTTTGACTGCAGTGAAGCAGAACAACTGGGCCATACAAGACATTAATCAAAGTTTAATATAATGCAATTACGTACCCAGCCAGGTAGGAATTGTATCATAAATTAAAAATTCTATTAATTATTCTTAGTTCTTTCTTCCTTAATACATTACTGAGGGAGTTATTTATTGGTTTACTTATTACTGTATAGAAGTTTTTTATTATGTAGCTCCATTATGTTTCACTCACTCATTTTATCCTGTGTACAGACTCGCATGGGCCTGGAGGCGGGGTACACGCTGGACAGGACGCCAATCCATCATAGGGAACACATACACATAAACACTCTCACATTCACACACTATGGGCAAATTGGGAACGGCAATTATTGGGCTTATCTGCATGTCTTTGGACTGTAGGAGGAACCGGAGATCCTGGAGGAAACCCACCAAGGACGGGGAGAACATGCAACCACACAGACCGCGAGGTGCAAGGCCACAGTGCTAACCACTAAGCCGTTATGTTTCATAAAAGTAATAAATAATGTGTAATGAATTATTAACCCTGACTAGCACCTGTGTCACAAAGTAACAATCTCAGCACACACACACACACACACACACACACACACACACACACACACACACACACACACGCACACAAGCAGGCTGAATCTATTTAGTGTAACAGCGCATACCACCCACTAGGTGGTGCAGTATGAATGAGTTTTCATGGCAACTCAGAGCTGAGTGGAGTATTTTTTTTTTGCCATAAACACATGTTCCTCCATGGCATCAGCAGCATTGTTTTGGTACAAAGATATTGCTTGTCTAGGAACTTAAAAAAAATTTTTTTTGATAAGAAGTAGCTAGACACAGTGTTGGAATTAAACACACTGTTAAGCCTGGTTGGAATTATTTAAAATGAGATTTTTACAAATCCAGACATGAAGTTTGAATTTAAATATAATATGCTGTTGGTCCTCTGCTTGACATCAAAGCTCCTCCGACATGTCAAAACATTGACTATACAAAAAAAAAAAAAAAAAAAACCTTGAAGGTGCTCTCTGCTGTCTGGAACCCAGACTTGTTGTTCCAGCACATCCCACATACTGTACAGTATACTCGATTGGAGAATCTTGCCCAGAACATCACACTCTCTCTACCAGCTTGTCTTCATCACAGTGCCATCACTTCCCCACTCATGTGATGCAAAGGAAAATGGCACTCATCAGACCAGGAAACCATGTTCCATTATCCTTGGAAAAATCCTTGTATGTTTTTTTTTTTATGACATACAGTTATAACAACAACGATGACATTTTTAACAGACCTCAGTATAGATCTCTTCCAAACAGGCGAGATGTCAATTTATGGTAAAATTATCCCCCACATCCATGAATAAATTGTAATATTTTGTGCATTAGATCTATTTTATTTCTTGTGGTGTGTCATGAAGAAATTGAAAATGCTTTGTTTTGCATTTTCAATGCATTTAATGTTTTTGTTTGTTTGTTTGTTTTTAACCATAGTACAGCATAGCATACCTCATCCAAATGGTAGAGAAGGCACCATCAGGTAACATTCAGCACATTTTTTAAAAATTACATATAGCCTCAAAATGGATTCAAATTGAGCTCTATACCAAAATGTTGAGCAGAAGGGAAAACGTACAGGACCAGGGTTGGGAACCAGTGGTCCTAGATCTTGATGTTTGCATGTGTTATAATGATGTAACCAGTGTTATCAGTTTGCTTCATCTGTAAGTAATCATGGGATTTTTTTATTAGTGTAGTTGCTGATCTCACGGTATTGTTCAGGCTGTTCAGGGATGTGTTTAGATACATATTGTCATTTAATTTCTATATCAAAATTTATTTACTATTAATTTAATCATGATTATATATGTTTTTTCCTTGGGCTTTGTCTCAGTTGCTGGGTTCTAAGGGGTGTAGGGTTAAGGGTCTTGCCCAAGGACCTACAGTAATTGTGGTGACTCGGTGGTGGCAGGGCTTGAACTTCTGACCCACTGATCAGTAACCCAGGGCCTCAAAATTGTTTTTTTCATGAAATGTTTAGGTTACAGACACCCATACCTGTGCCTAAAATTATACTATATATTTTGCTCTACCAATGAGAGACCAATTTAAATCCTGGTCTTCCATGTAAGATAGTTCCAAAAAGCCTTACTGGTCCTTTGCTTTGAATGATAAGGATGATATTCTTGTCTCTCCTTTCAGTCAGAGAAATCATGGATGTCTATGTTAGCTTATTTATACAAAATATATAAAATACAGTGCTTGAATTGCTGCATCATCCCTAGCAACGGGGTCGACCACACCTCCTCACTAAGATAAAGGTTTTTGTACTTTCTTTACTCAGAGTTGCTCTGAGACGTTTCCTAAATCACTTTTAGTCTAGGACTCCCAGCTAGGACTTTTTAAGCTAAGATAGGAGCTCTCTG
>JAOVVB010013472.1:0-16602 GCA_028570985.1 Heterobranchus longifilis | reverse complement strand
GGCGAACTCCACTGGTCTCTCCAAAACAAAGTGTCTCATTACAAAATTAACGAAATATAAAGAAAAGACGAAGGCTCTCTTGTGCACCAAGTGTCAATTTGGATCCACCTATCGCGGGGAATATCCGTGCAGAAATCTGTCCGATCACTATCCGACCAGGCAGGTCGCATTAAAGTGTCAAATGTGGACACACACACGTGGACACATCTGAAGAAAGACTGAAACCAAACTTAAAATTCCATTTGAGCATGCAGTAGGTTATGAAAACAAGGTCAGTCTTACTTCAAGGGAAAATTAGTTTTGGTTTGTTTGGTCTCTTTAGATCTTAAAGGTCAAACAAATCTTTTGTAAATCCATTGAATTTGCCATTTCCAGTCGATAATCCGGTAATAGATCGCAGGTGAGGCTGATGGAGCTCCCTCTCCCTGGAAAACATAGGTCACAAGCCTTCCAAGAAATAAGTACGCTCTCAAATAAAACTGCATTCGCTTTAAGGAGCCTGCAGTTAAATCTCTTATGGAGGATTAAGAAGTGCAGCTTCAGTAAAGTAAGAGGGCGGCAGCTGTGTGGAGACTGAACTATGGTAAACTGAAGGCCTCTGTCTGCTGCTGTTATTATGACTAACTTCCTGTACCCCGACCTCTCCATGAGTCAAGAGCCACCTCACAGAGAGAGGAATGCAGCGACAGGTTCCATGGAAAAATGAAGAGGGGAACCTGTTGTTTTAATGAGAGTCTGGCCTTTTCGACTGGCTCGCTGTTTTGCTTACTTGCAGTGTGGGTGGCAGGCTGGATCACAGACAGGTCGGCCATACCACAATGTCGTTTTTTTTTCCTGGCTAGTGTTCTCACTTCCTGGGCTCTTTGCTGACTAGCAAATGCTCGCTGCTTGGCTTTTTGTTTGGCCGTCTCTCTAAATGTGTCGTTGGAAAGTACTCAATAGTAACTACACAATACTCATATTTCAGATCATCTCAGCACCTTATACATCAGCATGATGTATTTATACAGTTTGTTATATGTCGACATTTTATAGCTAATCTTAAAAGCAAGGTTTCAAATGTAGTTTTTTTTTTTCTGGCAGCCTCTGTCTTTTAAAGGAACTACCCTGTCAAAATTCTGGCCTTCTTAACTCAAACTGTGAGAGAGCGAGAGCGGCCTGCTGAAACATCTGTGGTCTTGGCTGGGAATTAATGACTAGGATAGACTGGGATTAAGAATCCTGGATGTGAGCTCTGGGGTGGGGTGACGGAGAAGTTGGCTGGGGCCGGGGGGTTGAGAGTTGGGAACAAGGGGTCGGGTGAGGTAGGAGTAAGGATGTGGGGCTGGGAAAAATGAGGACGCTAGAGGACTGAGGAGAGATGGATGTGGGAAGGGTGTGGTGAGTTTTAGAAAACTGGGGGTTAAAGGGACAGTTTGGATTTTTTTTAAGTGGGGGCAGGAGGACAGGCATGGAAGCTAAGCAATGTACTGCTGTGGAGGAGGCCACACAGCAAAATGTATTTCAGCCACCTAAAAAAAAATCAATATCAGTTTAAGTGTACACTATATTTAGAATATTTCACAGCTTTACCTTGCCGTCAGACAGCCCTGTTTATGTTTACGCAGGGGAAATTGAAGCCGTAAAAAAAACAGGAATTTTATGTCTCAGAATATTGGAGTTGCTGGTCTACTGCTGCCTCCATCAGGTAGTTAATTTGTTAGTTTGGTTAGCTCCTAGCCCTTTTTAAACACCAAAGTCACACATTAACACAAACAAACTAACTGATTGAGGCAGCGGCAGAGCAGCAACTTCTGTGTTCTGTGAGGTAAAATTACTGCTTTTCTCAATGGAGTTTTGACGAGAGCATAGAAAGGCCTGTCAAAAATGTAAACAGGACTGTATACGCTAAATATAGTGTACACATAGACTGATTTTAGATTATAGGTGGCTGAAATACATTTTGCTGAGTGACCCTGTCCACAGCAGTACATTGCTTAGCTTCTGTGCCGGGACTCCTGTCTGCTTCTCTAAACTGGGTGGGTGGTGACCGCCATCTACTGTAGCTAATGCACTGACTATGGATAAGTACCTCATACAACCCCACTTAAAAAAAATACGAACTATCCATTTAAGACTGGGGCGAAGGCTGTTATTGCTCTGCTTTAACAACAAATCAAAGTCTTGTAGCTGTATGGATATTTCTGACCCAGTTAGTAAATGCAACACTGAATGGACTTTTATTTAATCACTTAAAATACCCAATACAATAAATTACCACTGCTAAATCAACATTTCTATAGAGTGGGATTTGGTGTAAGGGAGAGTATGAATTAGGTGGGTAACGTGGCTAAGGAAAAAGACTTAAGTTTCTGTGATGTGGAGATTGTGGTGAAGCTCGACTGGAATTGAGGTTTGTGGAAGTAGAGTTATGCTGAGTTTTTTTTTTCTCTTTTTTTGGGACCACAGTGGGAGGCTGATGCCTGCTTTAGCGGAGTCTGTATGAATAGATAGATGGATTACAGATAAGTTGGAATACAAAGAAATTGGACTGAGCTGGAACACGTGAGAGTGGAGTCGGCTTCCCAGCTGGAAGTGGGTCTAGGGGGTTAGGGGAGGGTTGGGATGAGGGTCATTTGATGCTATTGTGGCTGTTCCCGGATTCAGTAAGGGCTGGACGTCAAGGAAGTTTCTCTCTCAGTCTCTTTCTCACACACTTTGATGTGCACAAACTCCTTTCATGCTAAGCCAGTTACACTTTTGGGAAGATGATATGGACGATACGGAGCACAAGATGACTCAGCCACAGGAATCCCAGAAAACCCACAGTGGCTGGCTGGACTACATACAGAGAGAGAGACAGTGAGACAGAGGGAGGCAGAGGAAGTGTGTGTGAATGAGTGTGTGTGACAGAGAGAAAACCAAGGAGAAGTAAAGGAGAAAGGGAGTCATGGGAATCTGTCAGTGGAAGTAGTAATTGTTGTTTCTGAGAATTAATGCCCTTGACCTTATTTTATGTTCCCACGAGCAATTCATTAAAATAAATATCCCTTATTAGAAGTCACTAATGAGCACAAATAAATTAAAGATCACAACCAATGAACAACTCTATGTTCATTGACGTTGTGTCAGATCTGTATCATGTTGACTGCGGCAGTATTAATGTCTTCGTTTCAGCAATACTGCGCATGTGGTTCAAGAAAAAAAAATGAAACTCTGCAGTTGGAATAAAAAAGTCCTTCCACGGTTGTTTTGAGGTAAAGGCTGAATGCCAAAAAAAACATTAGCATCAATGAATATTTCATTACCTATCATGACTAACTGTGATCATTGTCTGCAGCCAAATTTCACAAATGCAACAGCTGAGAAGTATCCCTGCCTGAGGTTTGAGATTTGTATCTCACAATATATTTGTGAACTCTGTCTATAGTTAACTTATAGTATGCTGGTGGGATTGCTTTATGGCACAAAATAGGAAAAGCTCTTGTGTTGCAGTAGCTGATGGTAAAATAGCCATTGCTGACTTGTGGAAAGAGTTATCTCGTGATGAAACACTGTAGGTTTGTGGGAAATGTGGTGTTGTGGAACACCAGCAACACACCACTGGTATGATTCAGATATTATTGGCCATTTCTAGCAAGGTCTTAAGATCTTTGCACATTGAATCCATAATTTTCGTATGCATTTTTTAAATCCGTCATCAGAAAAAAAATCAGTATGCAAAGAAACCTTGCACACTGACTCTAATGCATTTTATTATTCCATTAGTTGTGAAAATTCGCATTACGAGATAAGAAGATAAGAGCAAGGAGAGTTTCACCTGCTGATAAAGGAGCTGTGGTGTTTTCAGGATGTCAGTGGTCTAGTTTGATCCACAATGTTTCTGACAATGATCCGCTGCTGTTTAGCCGGCATTGTGCCGACCGGCCCGTGTGTCCACCGTGTCCGTGTTTAAAGAAACTCACACGGAACTCCCTGCGATTTTCGCCGGAGAAGCTTGAGTCTCTGAAGTGTGAGATTCACTTTTCAATGTGTTTTACCCGTCCTGTATTTACATTTTGGATGATGACGTTTGCATGGACGGTGGCTCTGAGTGGTCAAACACTGTCCTCTCTTTTCCTTTAGACAGATGCGAAAAAACAAAAATCAAACCTGTTCCCAAAAGTTTAATGACGGACAAAAGTTTCGGAGTCGGTGTATAAATGTAATTGACACAACGTGAGGGCGTATTTATTTTTAAACGTGCGACAATTTCGAATGAAAAAAAAAACAGACTCAACAATGTTTAGTTTAGTTTATTACTTTATTTGTATTGAAAATACAATCAGTGATAAAAACAGTGCAAGATAAGCAGATACAAACAGGCTGCACTTCACAGAGACACGCAGAATCACAACACAATACCACAACTAATTAAAGAATGATATATTAAGGACTGAGTATCCAACATGTCACACTTATCTTTCTTTCTCTTTGGCTCTGTGCTGTTATTGGGGCTGGCATTGCGTCTCTGCTGGGGCATTTTGTCTGTTGTCCTGCCAAGCTGACATGAAGGGGTCCAGAAACAGGCCTGGGATCAGCTTGAGGCTGAAGTCCAATATGCTGCACCTCCTCTGCTACCAGACAGACACAACTGGAAGGAAGGGTCAGGCGAGAGGAAGTATAGCCCCAATTTTCATGCATAGCGTTGTTAACTGCATGCCTACCCACGAATGGTTTCTGTGAACATTTGTCTGTTCCTCCATTCATACAACGAGGGATGCACCAATCCGACTTTTTCAATTCCGATACCAATACCGAACCCTGGGCTTTGGGCATTGGCCGATACCGAGTAGCGATCCGATACTTAACAAACGGCCCTGGTACCGAGGGCAGCACATGGTGTGGTTAGGAAAAATCACATTTTCATAATCATGAAGAAAAAGGAATTTTTGAAAACACGGGATCTTCAGCATTCAGTATCTTTGTCCAAAATGTCTTATTACAAACCATTTTAACAATTAAGTCAGACAATTGTATATGTTGTAAATATAAGATCAAGTTGTGATCAAAAGATCCATAATAAGTTTGCATGAAAGTAATTGCCAAAAACTAGAAATTCCCACGATTTCAAAGATACCTGAACGCATCTCAAATCTAAATAGAGCACACACAAAGACATGCAGGGTGTCGCCAGAAACTACAAATTCCCACATTTCTAATGACACCTCAATGCCCGTTGCATGCACTATTTTCGGTGAAACGAACGATCAAACTTCACATTTACCGTCAAAGTGACATAAATCTATGTTGTTGTCATAATATTTCACCAATACTTCTGTTATTGTCTCAGAAGAAATATCTGTACACGGCAGCCATGTTTATTTATCTCCCAGCCATGCGCTCTGCCACCGGTGCGCTGATGCCGCTTGACGAGTACACACATAGAAATGAATTTAATAGATCGGCCCCATTGTCACCGATTCCCAATCCAATCTGTCTATCTATCTACGCACTATCTACTGCATACGCTATTTATGGCAACATTTCACACAAATATCTAATAGGATAAAATGATGAAGTGATGACATTTTATACCCAAAAGGTCAACTTCACTGTGACATCATAATGTTATGCAAAAACACTTTTCTGGCCATTATTCAACACCATAACTCAGGAACAGAAGGGAGACATTTGGTCGGATACTGACTTGGTGAAACTATTCTTGAAACTGTGCTGATTGTTTAGATCTTCTGTGCTGCCAGGTTGGAGATGTGTGTGAAGCATCCACGTTTTGCCAAAGAAAACCCCACACTTAATACCTTTTTATTAAATTTCTTCAAAGTCTGGACAGACATGGATGTAAACTGCAACATGACTGGTTGGCCGAGGCATAGAACCGTGAGGTTAGTTTTGGTTTCTAAAGTCGGATATTTATGTTTTCTACTGGCACATTTTGTCAATATCACAGGGAGGAAAACAGAGACAGACCCAAGTTATGAGTGAGCACTTACTGTAACTGATGGTAATAAAACTGTAATTTTTTGATAGAGTGGTCCAGTTTTAATTTCATTGAAAGCAGAAATCCTTCTTAAATGAGAAACACGTCCTGTCATGTCAAAAATAGATATGAATCACAGTAGAATGCCAGGCTCATATCCTGGCATCTGCAACATAATTCAAAATGCAAATTGGAGCTACAACCAATCAGAGCAGCGAAACTGATGTGGCAGGTATCAGCCAATCAGCACCTTTGTTTCAGTTTCACCTGCAACACACACAGCACCGTTATGTGCCGGCCATAAGGTTTCGTTTTTAGTTTGTGGTGCAAGTGTCTGCCAGGGGGAAAAGATGGTGACCTGGTCGCAAACGTTCTCTTATTACTGCTACAATTTACTAAAATGTGTTTCTGAAAACATTTTAGGTGAGAAATAGGCAATACTGTAACCAAATCTTGATTTGTATTTGATCAGCACTTTAGTTTGACAGTTTGGTCTGAGTTTCGTGCCCGGTGTGTTGCGCTGGACGGACATCCTGTAACTCCATTCTAACATGACGGTCCTCTGCCAGTCATCGTCTTAAACCCGCCTCATACGAAATAAACGGTTGTGATTGGATCCGAGTCGAGTGGAAATCTGTATGAATGGGAGAGCCTTGTGCAATATACTTCAGTACTTTACAATAAATAATGAGCAATAGCACTAGTACTTTACATGATGTGCAATATACACCAGCACTTTACAATAAGTTATGTGCAATAACACCTGTACTCTAGCACTGGTCAATTTAACACTTTAACTCCTACAGTCACTTAATCCTGGTTTGTCTTTTGTATAACCACTTATTGTACTGTTGTATGTGTGTTTTTTCAGCTTATGTTACTACTAAGCCTCTATATGTTATTTGTACCTATTTTCTTGCTGTCTAATTTATGTACATCTGTTTGCTTTGTAACATCCACCTGCCAAGGGACTAAAGATGGAAATTAGCCGACGACTAATGAAATTGAAATTGAGAGAGGCCAGACAGATCCTGCAGGAGAAAATGAAACATTGGCTCAGCAGGTAACGGCTGGTTTCCAGGCTACCAGGATCATGAAATAATTAGTCTTGCATAGCCAGACCTATCTCTACAGCACTGTGTCCGCGCTGGGGGAAAGTCTGGATTGAATGTGCTTTTACTCCTCGATAGTGAAAAAAAACTTCCTGGCCAGTTTGTATTTCCTTAAACCAATCACAATCATCCTGGGCGGCGCCACGCCCCGACTGTGCCTCTGCAAAATAGTGTCGGGAGGGAATGCGTTTCGGTGGAAAACACGAAAATGATGGAAACATTATTCTTTGTAGATCTTTACAATGTTTACAACACAGACCTGCCTTATTGCAAGATCCAAATCTTCAAAGCGTGTAGGTTGATAACTCGGAGGCTGTTGCTGTTGTTGTTGACTTCCTGGAAGTGAGGCTTTATCCAGGTGCAGTTCATATAGTAAGCCAGACTATGATATAACAATAATGCCACCACAATGACATAAAAGCCAGATATGTTGAGACGATGTAACAGGATTCACACTCGCTCTTTTGTCAGTCTGGCTGTTAGAGACAAGCAGAGGAGTAGAAAAGTGCTGACTCACCCTTGAGCTCCTGGTATCATGTACCTTCCAAACTTTCGCAGTGTTGCAGTGACCTTGAGCGGTGCAGAGTGGAGCGAGCCAGAGAGTGACTGTGGAAAATGAGGAGTAGGAGAGAGAGAGAGAGAGAGAGAGAGAGAGAGAGAGAGAGAGAGAGAGAGAGAGAGACCCCTCCAACCTGCTTCTCGACAGATAATCTGTCAACCCCCCACTGGTCCCCAGACTCATGGTACATGCGGCATACACACACACATATGCTACGTAGAGCACACACGCACGCACACACACCTCTCACCAGCCGCCTACTCCTGCAGCACAGCTGAGTGTCTGACAGAGAGGTAGTTGGTGGAGAATGCGCATACCCCCCCCCTCCTCTCCTCTTCCTTTTTCAACTCCATCCATCACACCCAACACGCCGCTTTCTTTCTCTATCTTTCACTTCCTGCCTCCTCTCTCATACATTATCTTTCATCTCTTTAATAACCTTCCTCTCGTTCTTGCTGTGGGTCCGTCATGCTCTCCCACTCACTCTTTGCTTCTCCCTTTTCCCTCCAGTTCATCATGTCAATTTGTTAGTTGAAAAGAAGGAAAAAAAAAAAGCTTAATCAGTGAAAAATGGCCACACACTGGTCTGTAATCTCAGTACAAGCTGGAACACTCTTGATTATTATCAACCCCGTGAAGTGCTGTAACAAACATGTGAAACAAGGCTCGCCGTGAATGGCTGTCGTTAACAAATCTGAAATTGCAAACTATTGATTAGCTCACTTTCATCGGCGCACATGCACATTTTTGTGTCGCTCTCTCTTTCTCTGCGACACACACACACACACACACACACACACACGCACACACACAGTGTTACTCTGCTGGGTGAGAGAGAGTAGTGATATTGAGGACTGGTCACATTCTTGCCAAGTGGTTGCCTCAGAGGTCTCCTGCAGTTCTTCAGCACTCTCTGTCTTAGGTACACACACACACACACACCCCCACACACCCCCCCACACACACACACACACACACACACACACTAGGGATGCAAATTAAGGACGGATGATTTAACCCGCCAGTCCTCATCGATATAGTGGCACGTGTCAGCTGTCCGTTGTGAACGCCATCCAGCAGTCAAACTTAGGAGGAAAAACTCGCTACTCCAATAAAAGGCACATGTGGTTGCCCACGTCACCCCCATGAGTTGTATTTAAGAAACAGATTGTATAGCCTATTTGTCTTTTACCATGCCACAAACTTTTTTTTTAAATTACTTTTTATTATTTTTTAAATATTTTTTTAACTGATAGTTATTTTATTTGTTTGTTTATTGGATTTTCAACAACATAAAATCTAAAAGTAGTGTCAATGTTGAGCCAAGTATAACATACACTGAGAGAAACTGAACTTATACCTGGAGTGCAGAAGAAATACTTAAAATGATGCAGTAAGAAAAAGAGAAAACATGCGGGTCAGCCAATAATAATAATCAAAGAAAAATGCAAAATTCACATGATGTAGAGAAAAGAAAAAACATTCCAGACCCACCAAAAGCACATTTAAATAAGACAGATAAAGCAATTAGTCCGGAATAGCAGCAAAAACTAACCCATTAGCATGTGCAAGAAAAGGTCCCCATGTTTTATTAAATTTGGCAATAGAACCATTTATAGTACATCTGATTTTATCCTAACTGATAGTATTAATTGGTAAAAATTCTTAGTGTCGGTTAACAGGTAATAATTAACATCCCTAACACACACACACACACACGTGCACACACACTGGTACAGACATGTGAGCACATGCACAGACTAAAAGGCCCCCGTGCCCTCATATACACAAATATACACACACAAAAACTCTGACTCCTACATCCAAGTCAGTGAGTTACAGCATCTTGCACTCTAGGAACTTTTCTGGTGAGTTTGAGTGGATCATCATGTGCAAGATGTCCTATGAGAGTTTTCATTTTATGGGGGAAATGGATACAGCAGTTAACTTGTGTGTTTTCCTGAGTGGGTAGAGTGCAGAATGAGTCAGTGGGCTGACATTAACTGGCAATACTGCAAAGTGCGCAAATGCATCGCAAAGACTCAAGATGAGTCACTCCTCACATCCAGGATGATAATTGCATTTACTGACTCAATTACCACATTTGGATTTAAGACATTTCCATAGAAAGTTGATGCAGAACAAGTGAAAAGACACTGTAGTCACAAAGGCTGTGAGACGGAGAGCAAATGGGGAGCAGTGGGTTTGCTGGGAAGGAATGAGAGAGGCGGTGGTAGTAAATGTGTGAGAGAGATGGATTTAGAATACAGAGTGGCGATGCCTCCTCCGCCATGTGTGATCATTTAGACCATTACTGCTCGTATTGTTTGTTCTCAACGCCTTTACTCCTCTCTCGTCCATCTTTCTGCCAACTTAATTTCCCCGCTATGTGACGGTTAGATTTATAGACGTGTTCCCCCACTGAGCCGCCACGGGAGGTGGAGCAGCACAGATGTGATGAAGCGCCGTCCAGAATCCAAGAACTACAGTCGAGTTCCCGATCGGTGCCAAGAGCCGCGTGAATGTGGGTGGGGTGATGAGGTGGTGTTGGTGAAAGCAGCTGAAACTTCTAGAGCTGCTGTGACTAAATTCAATTTAACATCTGTGGTGGGAGATGTCCGTCTTCTAGATGAGTATGGGGGGGTAGGGGTTGAGGGGTTATGGATCGGGTAATGCATCTTCGCACTGTGTTTGGAGTTTAGTGGTGGGAATGTTAAAATTTAAAGGAATAGTTCATCCACAAATTTAAATTTTGCAGTTGTTGAGTCATATCAGTCAAATACCAGTGAGGTTTTTAATATCTTTAATACAACAAAAAATGAGTTTCTGCAAACTCCGGTGTTCCGGTGAGTGTGAGCTAACCATGGAGCTAACTAACTCCCGTTAACACTGTCAGCTCTATGGTTAGCTCTGTTAGCACTGTTGCCATTAGCGCTTCCTGTTTCTTCCACTCTCTACCTCCCTTCGTGATCTGCTGATCAGCGTTAACCTCCATATGAGCATTGATCTCCTGCGGAAGCTCGGCCCGTGTATATTGTGTAAAACAGCGGCAATTAGCTATAGCCGGTGGGAGCACTGTCGCTGCCCGATCCGTTCTGCACATGCACAAACTTGTTTGTACCACGTATGTGTGAACATGCTCACGGACGTCACATCAAAGATCGTAAAATGAGAAGAGTCCACAATTGTGCACGAAGCATCTTGCACTGTAAGGCAATGTAAGTGTGAAGTAACTTCTGAATTCATCCTGACAAAACAAAAGCCATAGCTGTTGCTTAATGAAGCATTCTGTTTCCATCATTGTTTCTACACCCCCACGGGATTTCAATGTATCTTTTTACTTGATGTATGTGAAGTGCAGCAGAGCACTGTATCTACACAATTTGAGATAGAGGGCTCTGAAGCTGTGCCTCAGTGTTCACAATGGGCTGATAATGAGTGTCACAATTTTCCTCAGCACAGGAATAACTGATGTGTCTGTTGTGTATGTATGCATGCATGTGTGAGTGTGTGTGTATGTGTTAATGCTCTGTGTGTGGAACAAAGATAATTGAATGTAAGTGGTGCCTATCAACTGTGGTTGTATTTCTCTGTGGTATTGAAACCTACGGAGATTTGAAAACTCATTTAGCCGCGCCACTTCAAAGAAAAGAAAATATTACGTAAAAACTATGCTGGAAATGTGGGCGCCCTCCCCCTCTTCCTTCCTCCCCCCTCTACTGGCGTGGTGTAAAGTGCACAAAAGACCTGGTGTGTGGAAAATGAATTAGGGCTGCAGTTTCACTGTATTTTCATGTGCTGTATTTGTGCATTCATACATACATGCATGTATTTGTGTGTGTGTGTGTGTGCATTCGTGCTTGTGTGCTAGTATGCATCTGTCCGCATCTTTGTCTGAGTGAAGTGCATGTTTGTATTCATGCTAATTAGTGCGTCCATTGAAAAACAGGAAGCCGTTCCCAGTCTGCGAAGATGAAAGGCATTAGAGCTGTGTCCAGTGTTTCCTCCCTGGTGTGTTGCACTGCAGCTCCACAGGCTTTCACAATGAGATCCACGACAAAGACGGAAAGAAACAGAGAAAAAGAATGAATGTCACAGAGTTTCATAAGCTCCATTTCACAACGGCATCACAGTGAAAGCCTTCCTGAGATAATTGCAGCCAGGTCGGGAAGGTTCCAATGCAGAGCGCAGCAGAAGGCGTGGAGTCAGGTTATTTGCAATTAATTATGGCAGAGGCAGTACAGCATTTTCACCTGATTTAGCTCAACTCACAGTGCTGCACAAACAGAAAGAATGTGAACTGCTACCAAACTTTTGCTGGAGTTTAAACGTACAATATGTAGTTTTCTGCCGCTAGTGGTCTCTCAATCAAAACAATAGCAAAAGACAGTTTCAGTTTCTCAGTTTCTCCCCGTTAGGATTCCTTCAGGGTTCATTGTTCAGGAGGTTTTTACCGGGTGCCGAATTATCCACAGAGGTTTCCTCCTCTCCAAAACAAATGGAGCAGGTGATCAAAACCAGTAAAAAAAAAAAGTTTCCTGTTAAAAATCACTGTTTCTCTGATGCTGTTTGACATGTTGCCAGAGGTGGAGACTGGAGAATGGATGTATAAAGAGAGCTAGGTATTTAGCTGCTGCTAACATTTGCTCAGCTTGTTTTTCTGATAACTTAAAATCCAGACATAGATGAAAAAGTCCTTCATCTGGTTAAAATATATAGTTAAAAACCACCAAGATCCTAAAAGTGTATCGTAAAATGCAGCTTAAAACCGAATAAAAAGTCAATTTTTGACCCTTTTTTATGACCCCTTAACATGACATCATGTTGCTGTTGTTGGAAACATTTGGGATATTGTAGTAGTACATAACTCACCAAAATATATAACATAGGTCTTGTGGTTTTTAGACATTTTACTGTGGAAATGCTACATATAACTTTAAGGCTGAAATGAAAGCAAGAAAGATCTATGCTTTACATCAAACCAAACAGGAAAAATAAAATGGCTTAGTGATGAAAAGCAAAATAATGAAACAATCAAAATATAATAAAGAGTATATTTATATACAGAGTATGTGTGTGTGTGTGCTTACAGCTGGGCATGCAAATGTAATGAATTTGCTAGACTCGAGCCAGATTTAATTAACTTTAAAAGAAAAGGTTGATGCACTAATATAATTACATTTAATTGAGGTAAATGTTGCCCTAACATTGTTTTTCTGAACATTTTTAATACACAGTTGGGATGTTAAACGCTAATTTCTGAATGCAGTTTTGTTGATACTGCTTTAATAGAAATCTAAATGTGATCTAATTGAATGAATAATTTTCAGCTATACTGTCAAATCCCCTCATGCAGCTCAACTGTGCAATTTGCACAGAAATTGGATTAGATTTATAATCACCGGTTACTGCAATTACCATTTTAAAATGTGGTAAATGCCCTTTCGAATATGTTTATCCAAAGTTAAAAAAAACAAAGCAACAGAAAATGAGTAAAAATGTAAATCAAGTAATTATGTGCCTGCCCCTGACACATTTTATAGTTTATACTTATATAAAAGTTGATAGGTGAATTATAACAAAGCATATTGGCCTGAAGACCTTTTATAATTAAAGTGGAAAGGATCGTATTTTTTCATGCTAACGTGACAGAAGTGGCTGAAGGGGACAACTCTCCAAGTCTAATTAAACAAAGAACCTATTCATAATATGCCATGAAATATTTATTATGTGTCCCAGATACACACTCTCCAAATTTCACCTCACATTATTACTTGAGAGAGGCGCAGCTAAAGACTCTCTGTATTATACCTGTCTGCCCGCAGCACAAATAACTTCTGATCTTTTTTTTTTTTTTTTTGTTACATCAGTATATCCGTTTTTGTTTCTTGCAACTTCAGCAGCTGCTGATTACTCAAAATGGAGCTTTATTTTTCTCCGATCTTGTCAAAAATGTTTTACTTTCCTTTCCTCTTGTTCTTAATGATCAAAATGTTTGCCGCTTTTTGATTCAAGGCTGCTGTCATTGGATTAGATGGTGAAGTTTTTCCTGCTGCAGGCTCGCTGACAGGACTTCCTGTTTGTCAAATATTCGGTTTGGATTTTACAAGACTCAGGGGAACTGTCATAAAACAGATTATTTTCCAAAACGCTTCCTCCTGTGATCAATAATCGCTGACTCAGTACGGAGTCCTGCAACGATACCGGACTGTAAGTGGGACGTCGTTTCCGTGTTGCATATTAAAGCTGGGCGATTAAATGCCACAGCAGGACAAGGACAGTATAACTTAATGGCTCCTTTTTACTGCAGTTGTTAGGTCCTTGCGTCGGCCCCCAGTGAGCAATATCTTTATATTCAGCAACAAGGACAGAGAAGGTAAAATATTGTTTTCACAGATTTTTCTTTTAAAGTTAACAAGGGCAATGCATGACATATTTTGTGTTAACAAGGGAGAGGCTGTCCCTCCACTCAAATTGCCCCTCTCCTGTTAAAAGCCACCAGGGTATGAAGCGGAAGCCGTCGCGGTGAGGAATGAAGGCCATTGAGTTAAGCTTGTTGAGTTTAATGGAGCAGGAAGGCTACAGTAGAAGTAATGGCTGAGGGTGAGCTTAGCTACAGGCCTGTCAGGTACCACAGGGAGGGAAGAGCACGGTTATATCCTGCAAGATGCTGCTATCTTTAAAAAAGAAAAAAAGTTTTACATTTAATACTGTATTTCCTTTGTTTCGGCGTTCCACTGTATATTCAGTTTTTGTGCTATTGCAACCAGGAGGCAGCACGTCATTAGTTACAGCAATATTATATACGAGTGCTGCACCCGACTCAGAATTGTGTCAGTCGAATACGACGATTCGACTATTTGTTCTGTGGTGTAAACCTGTTTTATTACAGTTTATTACAGTTTGTTTACCACATGTAAATAAAGGCAGCAGATGCAAACTGCATCTCCTCTCTCAATTAAAATGAGACCGACCAGAGGAAGCGCTAGTGCAGAGACCAGGACACGGAGTCTCAAACATGTGACCCTCGTGTTGGTAGGCAGGGAATCTACCACTGCTCTACCTGGGCACCTTATGTATTTCTGCAATATCTCGGCAGAACAATGATGATTTCTTGACAGCAGAGCAACTGATTACTGTATTGTAGCTGATTATCATTGCTGATGGTTGCCTTTATGCAGTAGGCGATTTGTTAATTTTTAAAAGGGGGGATGGTCCAATGGGAGCACTCTAGTGATGAGAATACCTGTTCTTTTAAGTTTTCATCCACTATATAAGTTATAGTTTAGGCTCTAAACCATAGCTTATAGGCTATAGTGGGTTACTTAAATAATTGTCTCGCATAGCCAGACCATACTCCAGCACTATGGTCTGGCTCCAGTGTGTTTTCACACTGTAGGGGGGAAAACTCTCTGGCTTGTTTGCATTTTATTTATTTGCATTTCTTTAAATCAATCACAATCGTCTTGCGCGACGCTACGACCCGGATGCCTCTGCAAAGTAATGTCAGGAGTGAACTTGTTTTGATGGAACATTTACACGTGTGGAGGGAAGCCCGGCATCAAAATGGCTAATTCCCAGCAAAAGAAAATGCAGCTTAAAACATTAAAAGACATATGCGTGATGCTGTGTGATGAGACTTTTACTAAAAGTAAAGACAAACATAATTTGATCATCGGTGCCCGAGAGGTGAAGCCTGAATATACTTTAGCTCTGGAGGAGCTCACTGGACTCGTTAAAATCACAGCTAGCTGTATGAGGCTCTTGCAGAAATGTATTAAACAGATATCACAAAAGCACACATGGCTGCCAGAGTTAACAGATGTAGCAAATAAACACCGACTGACAATGACCCTGTCAGAAAACATGAGAATCCTGCGAGATGGAGTCTGGCCTTTTCTAAGGTGCGTTCGCAAGTTGTTTTGACCTGCAACTGCAAACTCAGATTCGATACATACAAGCTAAATGTAAGACTCACACAGCCCTCCTGTCAGGGATGGGTAAACAAAGGTTTATGTAGGTGTACATGTAAGAGCGTCCCTGTAAGACAGCACATGTTGTAAACATATTCTTTGTAGATCTTTACAATCATTCACTGAAAGAACAGAAGGCCTGTGTTATTGCACGATCCAAATCTTCTTAAAAACTTGCCATTTTCAGTGTATAGGTTGATAGCTCAGAGGTTGTTGTTGTTGTTGTTGTTTACTGTAGCGAAGGGATTGTGAGAATGGTACACAAAAGGAGGAGGGACTTCCTGCACGTCCCTGGGTGCAGGAAGTGAGGCGTTATGGCGTTTATCAAATAAGCCAGACTACTTCAGTAAAAAAGAAAACTGAAAATTCAGTTCAATGTGAAAACGGACAAGAAATATTGTTGAAATATTGTACTTTCTTTATTTGATTTGACAGCTAGTTGTTGACTACATACAGACGTTAATACAACTACAGGATACTTTAATATATTATGTGCCACTGAATCATAACGCAAGTTAGACATTATGATGTTCCGGACCTTTGCTTGAGGACATTTTCTCTATTTGTTCTCTTTTTAGAGCACGCCGTGGGAAATTACTTTTCTCTGACTCACTTATTTCTCCGACTGTTGTCTCTCATCTTGTCCCTCCCTGTGTGTGTGTATCTCACTCACTGACTCACTGAGTGGCAATGCTTATCGGAATGCAGTTTTTTTTGGCTGAGGAGCATCATGTGAGATGATTTACAACGCATGTGATCTGTGAGTTTCTTGGGCCGCTAAACCAGTACCGCAAAGACTAGAAATAAGTATGTAATAATTCTCAATCATTTATCGGTTATAGGTCCGGGTCCGGATGGTGTCTGGGGGTCCAGACCCGGACCGCCTATGAGTGACCTTGGTACTGGGGGATGGAGAGGGGGGATGGCAGGTTAACAAGTGGGATGCATTTTGGTCATTTTGCTAACAAGGGGGTTGGCACTCCCCCTCAAATTACCTCC
>JAOVVB010013448.1:2500-16603 GCA_028570985.1 Heterobranchus longifilis | reverse complement strand
ACACACACACACACACACACACACACACACACACACACACAGGACTTTCACCCAGGAGACTGGGGTTCACGTCCCGTTCGAAAATAAAAGTTAATGTTATTTTTAAACTCTGTGCGTTAGTCACATGAAGTCCAACGTCACGTCCCACGTCAAGTCCCATGTCACAACGTAACTGTGTGCGCTATGTGTTGTTGTTACCATGGTTACAGCTGTCTTTGTAACCTGGAAGTAGGGGTTTCAATGCAAGCAGAGTGGTTTTTTACTAACCACCATAACAGGTCGTTTAGTTGCCTAAACCTACTGAAGTAGTTCCGTTTTACAACGTTAATCATGACGATAATAACGTGTTTACAACCGCGACCGACATCAATGACGTGTTTACAACCGCGACTGGCACATGTACTTAAAACATGTACTAGTTGTTGTTGTTATGTATGCATTAGGAATGTTAATAATTAACCGTTTGACTGTTAAACATCAATAATGATTTTGACCAATTGATATGGTCAGTTCAACAGTTAAAAACAATATTATTCAAAAAAATATATATATTAAAGTTTGTTGCATGGTTAAAGAAAAATAGGATATACAATCTATTTCTTAACTGCTAGTAAACTTGGTCTGTGGTTCTCTCGACCGACTGCTGAGAGCTTCGTGGCGTCACTAAATCAATCAGGACTAGCGGCATAAATCGGCAGGCAGTATGCCAGGCAGACACACAGCTGGTTCACAATCGGTTCCATTCTTACTGTGAAAGTGGATGCAGGTGTCCACAACAATGCACGTAACATGGTGGCTGAGTGACGGTACAAGTCCGCAGCTGTCCGCAGATGTGGAATGTTTGTCCGAGCTGCACGGACGGGTGAACTGTGACTCGGCTGCCTGCTTGTCAGTTAAGGGTTAATGACTGGTTAACAAGGGTCGGCTATCAGAAGACCGGCGTTTTTCCTTTTGCATGATGTAGATTTCAGTTATTATTTTGTGTCATAAGCGACTGACATTTCATTTCAATTGTTAATAAATTACACATTTTGTTCATATACAGTACTTCCATTTTCCTTGATTCTTTTTCCCGGGGTTAATTTTTATTATTACTACCCTCGTCCCCTGGATTGTCTCTGGGACGTAACAGGTGCTCACAGCATTGAAAAACTACATTTGGAAAAAGTTGTCTTTCTAGCATCAGTAGCCTGTCCTTGTCCCTGCGAGCAGACTGAGTGGAAGTACATCTGTCACTTAGTCCCTTAGGAAAGCTGCTGCCTGTTTAGACTAACTGGGACACTGATTCTGTCTGCTTTTTTTTTTCCTTCAATGTAATTTGTCAATGCTGTGTGCACCACACATTCAATTTCCCTCACCTCCATTGTATTGGCAAAACAAATAATAGTAAAAAATAAAAAGAATATTATAGACACACCTTAAAACCTGGGAAAATAAAACCAACTGTATAACCAACTATAAAACCTAACTATCAGCATGGATAGATACCATTAAAGGTAAAATATTCAACAAGCCAGACCCAAGGCAGCAAGTGATGCATTACTCTCTCTAAAGAAGGTATGTAAATGGAGTTATACTGCATATAATAACAAACAGATAATATGTTAAGATAGATTGCATCAACAACAGTGTACAACACCACCTATATAGCTGCATACATCATTATAAGGACAATTCTGCTCAATTTGTACACAAAACTCACTTAGAAAAAGACAGACATATAGTGAACCAATATGATTATGCTGGAGATAAAGTGTTTGTATCCAACAAAAAAAAACAACTGCAGATTCAGTTTTTGTGTTTTTAAAATCACAGCTAATATGAGGGCTGGCTGTGAATTTACAAAAGTCTCTAATGATGTCATTATAATATGATATTTTCTGTACATCACCATATCATCGCTTGATGAAATGGAGGCCTGACAGATTTATGCAACAGCGATGTGAAACATTTCCACAAGGACTCTCAAGAAATCAGAGTTCAAATTCAAGTGGTTGCAGTTTTAAACGCAAAGCTGTCAACACGAGTTACTATTTACGATTGTTAGCTTTATGGGAGAGTAGGGTCAAGTGAATATGAATTCCAACTCATCTTTATGGAGGTTCTTGTCTCTTCTGGGCAATAAATACTGTGAGAAAAATATTTGTATACATATGAACGATTTAAAAGGAGTTATTTAAATGTTATCGTGATGCCACTCGTATCAAAACAGCCAAACCAACCCAAATTAACTAGATTTCAGTTGTAAATCAAAGCAATTGTCATGAAATCATGTTTTACATTTCCTGCTGTCTTTTTTTGAACGATGACAGGCAATTTCTCTGAGGCTCTGCTGCACAGCACGAAGCACTTAACTCTCCTCTCCATTAGTTAAATGGCAACAAGTAATGTTGGATTCAGAAAGTGGAAGAGACGAGTGATGAATGCATACAGTACTGCGTGTTAGTTTTCCTTCCTCGCTGCTGCAACGTGGCACTGAGGGGTCAGTGCTGCAGGACTCTATAGGTGGGCTGTTTACACAGGCCTTAGTGTGGTTTTATGGCCCACATTAATCACTGCTCATGTACGTCCAGGGCCCTCTGTGACCTTACATTGTTGGACCAAATGAGGAGAGTACATGCAACAAAACAGAAAAGCCTCCTGCTGTCCTTTGTCCTGATTTCACACAGCTAGTGCCGGTGCTCAAAGGGTAATTCCAGCTGGGAGTCAGTGATGGTCAACTCTGAATGGCCTAGTTCACTTCACACCACAAAGCTACACTGTGGAGATTAAAATGTCCTGCCACCTTTGTTGTGACTAACAGTGAGATGAAGGGTCACAGTTAACGCTTTATTAGGCTACTACTTTCTAATTAGCAATTCCTCAAAAAGGGTTTAAAAGTTGTAACTAATGGCTTTAGTAGCGCTTCCCTCTGAGGGCAATTTTCAGAATAGCGCTTGACATTTTTTAGGCGAGGGAAAAAGAAGCTGCGATGGACAAAGACAGCCTTATTAAAGCGAGCGTCCGACCAGAATTTCACTCATCAGACAACCGCTTTCATAAGGCTGTCTGTGTCCACATGGAGCATATCAACCAAACAATCCACCAGAAGACGTCAGCCCTACTACAAAGTGTCCCTCTGGGGCTCTTCAGTTTCTACAACAATTCTAAATAGACACCACCCTCCAAACTCTTTAGATGTCAAACATTGCTCTGATTGCAGCTCCATGCACACTGTTTTCAGCAGCATGCTGAGGAATCGAATGCTTGAAAGACCTGCCGTGCATAGTTACAGTTGCAAAGATTGGACAATCGCTGTTCAGGAGTGAGGTTTGAGAAACGGTCAATTAAAGAGCAAATAAGACAAATAAAGTGTAATGCAAAAATAGACAAACCAGCCAAAGAGTTTTCACTTCCTGGCAACCTAAAAGTTATTCAATGTAATAGATATACCAAAATAACAGATAAAAAAAGCATGAGTAAATCAGTGTTTTCCATACATAGGCTCTAATTAAGTGGCCCACACGGGTCGATTAAGACCAGCACAGGGAGGTAAAATCCAAATTCAAATTTTCACAGCAGGCTGGTGGCCAGCGGCAGCACCTGGATTCCACCGGGCACAGCTGTGCCAAGTTACGGCTGAAATAGGGCAGCCGGAAAAAACATGCCTAGTCTATTTTTGATCCATGTTGTTCATAACTGGACTTTAACGGTATTAACTTTGTCTGCAGGCTACAGCACAACAAAGTAGTAAATAACAAGAAACACAATTAAAACAGACAAAAAAGAAATCATATAACTATATGTAGCCTAGGCTACTTACTACTTATCATCAAACACAGCCACCCAAATTGACAGCACATACAAAGTGGGGAATTAAGTTGAATTGAGCCTGTGTTATATTGTGTGGAAAATGTGAAATAGTGCATTACAGTATGTCAAATTGCAAAATTGTGTAATTTTCTGGTTGTCAAATTGCAAAATTGTGTAATTTTCTGGTTTTTGAATCTGTCCAAAGTAGTTGTTGCCTCACCATTTTTTCCACCTAAAAACACCACAGAGTAGGCCCTTTTGGCAAGCCTCGTCAGTTTTCACATGGGAAGCTTTTCACAGCAGCCTGTTGGTGGGACTCATGAGGAAGACAGGGAGAGACAGGAAGCCACAAATGAGAACAGAAGCTGTTTATATGGCCTTGTGCATACCAGACTGTCCATGTACTACATGCTTAGATTACCCTCAGGGCAAGCGGTCAGATGCTCCAGAGCCGTGGACCACTGTTGTGCATGTAAACACATTTCCAAATCATTTTATGTCAGTGTGCCTCTGTGCATACGCACTCTCTGCAGGTGAAATCAAACTTTAGAGCCTCACAGTACATTTTGACCCAGGGGGCCTTTGAAGATTAATCCGCTTGTGTAGTTGTGAAGAAGAAATTGCTCCTGAGTGACTTACCAAGAATGTCTGTGGGTTAAGGGTTGAACAGGCTCGTGCAGCGGAGGGCTTATCTCCTTGAGCATCATGCTGAGGAAACATTATAGTGAAGCGCAGAGCATCTGAGGTCACACGGTTATCCACAGGGGTAGAGTGTAATCTTCCTACTCTAAAGCAACATTTTTATAACGACAGATCGATTCTAGAGACACATCAGTCAAAGCCAAAGAGCATCTTTTACACATCTTTTAACTTATCAGTCCTCTGTGATGTGAAGCTGTGCACGTAGCAGAAAGAGAGGACCGTATCGCTTGTTGTGCTCACTGCAGTTTCAGGCAGAATGATCCATTTCTGATTTCTCAGCCTCGTCGAGTTGTTAAAAAATCTGTTTCGTAAACACGAACACAGATGCTTAACAAGCTTAAGAATTTCCGTAGTTTGGGGCCGGATGCTATTCCAGTATCTCTTGCTCCTGAGGGAAACCAAGCTGATATATCCCTGGGGTTGTGTTTTTTATCATCTTAGCAGCAGCCAGATCGGTTTAAAGGGTGTTGTAAAGTATCTCTGTAAAATCTACTTCTTGGTGTGGACAGCATCGGATAAAACAGCCCAAATTCTATAAGACAATGTTTAAGATTGTCTAAAAACTGTTGAAAGTCGAGGGTGGTAAGATAAGAGCCTCCTCTGAAAGGATCAAGGCCGAAGACATGGGCTGAGATTACGATCGAGTTGGCTAATAACTTCACTAAGACAAGCAGAGGAGGGAAAACCCAAACAACAAGCCGCGGTGGAGCAGCTGCCCGTCTGGTGAGTTCAGTCAACCACGGTGGCTTTGGTCTGGAAGCAATTACTGCTGGCTCACTCACACTGACAGTGAAATTACAACTATTATACACGTTGGTCTAGAATAGAAGATATGGTAGATGTTGAAGGTAGGAATTAACTTTGGTTGCTCTGGTTAATTTCAGAAAGGCAAATGAGTATATAAGTGTCTGTACAGACAATCATACAGTCATTGTTACTGCTTTGAATAAGTTTGCATGGCCTTGTGCATTAGAAATTACTCAAAATACTCACTAATGATATTCAGCAATGTGGAAGCCATTAAAGGCCCTACTGTGTGTAATTCAGGCCCAGTTCATACACAGTGCACTTCAAGCAGCCAGAACAGCTTCAGTGCTCCGTCACAAGCCGTGTTTCCATTCATGTATTTTTAATGCACATTTTGAAGTACTGCATTAGAAAAGCAGGATGGAAATTGCAAAGTTCGATAAAACTTCCTCAAATGCAAAATAAAACTTTTTTTTTTTTAAGTTCGCTTAAGAGCTCTCTCCATTTTTCTCTCGTAGATGGGTTAGATGGCCAAGGTGACTTGTTTTGTTTCCGGTTCATAACCTCTGCTTCTTCTACTGTGTTTACTTGGCAGATTACTGTCATGCATAGCGCCAGCTTCTGACGAAACTACGCTGCAGTCGAGTTTATTCGCTCCAAACCCATTGATGAAAACGCACCTAATTCGCATTTCTTTTTTTGCAACATTTCAAAAGGTCGCTTAAAATTCGCTTGACAGTTGAATGGAAACACAGCAACAGATATGAGAAGTCTCTCAACTCTTCTGGAGGATGAACGCCATTCTTTGCAAATTAGGTTGGGAACTGGTGTTAAGGCTATAGCTTGATTTACATAATTTTCAAACCATTCATTAATCCCTTGTGTCATGTATGGAGGCGCAGGTTTTAATTTGACACCTGTCTGCATTTGTAAGTTATTCATGGTCTCGAATAACAGCATTAGTCAGTACTCGTCCTAGAGAGCAGGTGGTCTCTATTGTCTGCGGAAAAAATTCAAATGAATCCAATGTGAGGTTACTGTAGTCCCAGTAAGTGGGACATTGACAGTGAGCCAGCATGTACAATACCAGGACTCTGAAACTGAAGCAGCTCAATTAATTGGATTATGTACACCTGTGCTTTTCTTACTGTGACATGTCAGATCGTTTTACATGAAAAAAGACCTGTTGTTCTCTGTCACACTGTGACTCGTCAACCTGTCTCCACAGCACTGCTGGGAGAAAGTCTGGATAGTAAAATAGTCCTGGGCGGCACCACTCCCTGACGGTGCCTCTGCAAAATAGCGTCAGAAGGGAAACCGTTTCTTTGTAGATCTTTACAATTATTCACTGAAAGAGCAGAGCAGGCCTGCCTTATTACACGATCCAAAACTTCAAAACTTGTCATTTTCAGCATGCAGGTTGATAGCTCGGAGGTTGTTGTTTCCCGTAACGAAGAGACTCGGGAACACGGACTTCCTGTGCGGACAGGAAGTAAGGCTTTATCCCGGCACTGTTTGGTAAGCCCGCCAGACTACACTGTGACCAAATTCAAGGTCTTTAGAGAATGTGCCAAAGTGTACTGTGCTTTAAATCAGTTTGGCAGCAGGCAGGCTATCAGAACAGATAACCAAGTACAAAGGGGTGAAGCAGTAGAGCTGGGCAATAAATCAAATTTTATTTTCAATTACAATTTTGGCTTCCAACGATTATGAAAACAAGAGAATCAAGATAAAACGATTATTGTGCCACATTCTGTTTCACAATGAAGCTCTCGTTTTGTCTTGTGTTATAAATTCAGTGCACCCATTTCCTTTACAGCGGTGCACTTTCACCTGTTTTCACTGAGTTACTGAGGAATATGTTGAATCTAGCTTACCGACATGTTGAATATATGTTAAGGAGTTTTCAGGAGGTTGTGGCAGTGCACAACAACATTTTATCCAATTTATTTTGGTCAAATGTATTTTTCTTTATTATTGCAAATTTTGCACTAGCCAGTTGTGTTTTAAGCTTTTTTTTTCCTGCTCAGACTGCTGAACGGCGCTCACAATGGCAAACTACGTGACACATGCTGCTATATCGATGCAGACTGGCCGGTTAAATCGAAAAAATATCTAATTGCGGTTATTTTGACAGATATTGCAATTGCGATATGATTCGTAATATTAGGATTTTTTCCCATCATTATTCTCATTTCTGTGGAAGCCCAGGTTTTGCCAGGATCATTTTTTTACTTTCTTCCATCTGTGACAACAGGTGACATTTTGTTTGTTTGTTAATCTGTGAAAAAAAATTTCTTTTGGGGCTTATTTTTTCTAGGTTTTTTTTCCCCATCTGTGATAACAAGTACATTTTTCTTTTTGGGCTCATTTTTTCTACGTTTTTTTCCCCATTTGTGATAAGTTAATTTTTCTTTTCTGCCTCATTTTTCAAATTTTTTTTCTTCTGTGAAACAAGTGAAATGTTTTGGGGTTTTTTTCTCCCACAGGTGAATTTCTTTTTTCTTCTGAAGTCCGATTTGTAGTCCAGGACATCTCTGCAGTGCCACAATACTTCATTCAGAATGTTTTTTTCACACATAGTTCACCTTTAACAAATATTGCACCTCCTGCAATTTGAAAATTGCACTAGGTCAAATTGCGATTTCGATAAAATTTCGATTAATTGTTCAGCCTGACTACTTGGACTGATAATCTGCTGCTTTAGTGAATTAAAAATATTTGTTTTTGTCGGGTGGGTAAAATTGAAACAGGGCAAATTGTATTTCCTGTAGTATTAGTCAAATATTTCAAGACTTTTCCACAAAGTTTAAAAGGAAATAATATGTGATTAATCCCTTTTCGTTCAAAAATTCATTACTAACACGCTGTTAATGAAAATGAATTTCCGGTTATTCAAGCTCATGCTGCCAGCACTCCAAAAACCAATGTTCCTTGAAATTAGCTGTTTCTCATCGCTATCATCCAGAGCATTGATCCATTACCTGAGCTCAAATTGAACGGCACCTTTTCACTCTAATTAAGAAAATAGCTTCATAAGCACACATCTGCCAAATGGCAGAAACAGAATAGAAAAGAGAAGAAGGTGTGGTACAACTTACAGAGGGGGAACAGCAAAAAAAAAAAAGTCAGAAAGCTGTGTTGTACTCATTAGGCGCTGGTCAAGCAAATTACGTTAATTGTTTTTTCTGCATCAAAAGCCCAAAGGGTCTTTTAAAGTTATAATAGGCATGCTGTCAATCAGTGTTTCCAATATAAGAGGGTTGTAAGGACTGAACACAGAGCTCTCCTGGTACATCAGTTTTTTGAAAATGAAATTCAATCTGGCATGAAAAGGTACGATTGGTTATGGAAATTGCCATCAAATTGCCATTTTATTTTGCTAAAGTCACTACCACTGAAGATACAGCAAACTCACTGAAGTGGATATTGGAAGGCATAAACTGCTTTACTTTTCATTTACTATATAAAATACACTTATTCGCTTGTTGAGAGTTAGATGAGAATACCAGTCTCACATCTATAAATATGGCGCTACCAGCAGACTGGAAAACAGGGGGAAACATCTAGCCTGGCTCTGTCCAAAGCTAACAAAATCCACCTACCAATACCTCTAAATCTCACTAATCAACACATTATATCTTGTTTGTTTAATCGGTACAAAAACCGAAGTGTGAAAACGACACATTGATGTGTCACAAGATGTATTGGACAAATTCTAACGTCCAGGAGTCTCACACACATACTGTACACATGCACACACACACACACACACACCACACACAGCAGATGCACTTAGGCTTGTATAAATAAAACATGCATATGCAAACACATTTGTCATTGTGCATGTCTGCTATCTCTCCCAGCACCAACTGCAACCATGTGTTCCCAACATGGAAGAATCTGAGCTTCCTAAATATTTATGTGCTGCGCTCACACAGTTTTACATCCAAAAACCCAGCTGATATTTGTTTTTATTGGCTTAAACTGCTGCTGATGTCCTCAAAGGCAGAGTGCATTGATTTCTATGAGCACATATTAATGCCTGAGCTACTCCTGAATTGGAAATAAAGAATAACTTCATCACACCGAGTGGACTTTTCTCCACTTCTGGGACGAGGCATAAATCAGCAAAGTGATGAATGGCACTAAACAGAAGTGGTTAGATATCTGTGTTTGATCACTGGCAAGGAAAAGCACCTGAAGTGAGTTTCCAGTGGGAGCTGAGCTTGGAAACTTTTCTGCATGTCTCACAATTTGGAATTCAGCACACGCTGGCCATCAATCTCTCAGCTGTCAGTGGCTTTGAATGGGTCCAGACCTATTTTTCGATCATCAACAGAAATACTCTGTCCCTGGTCCTCCTCGCTGCTCGAGGATCTCATGGTCCACAACAATTCTCAGGATGAAAATATCCCCCTCCTCACGGAGGTTTGGCCATGGTCAATGTCAAGAGAGCTATCTGTTTGGCATTATTTTGGGACTTATTTACAAACTTCCACGAAAAGTTTATTTTGACTCATGTACTTTTTTCCCCTTTTGGCAAGTCCTCCAAACAGATTCTGAGATTATCACAATGCCTTATGCTGCTCGTGTTGTGTTCACTGGCTTCTTTGCATATTATGTAAACTTTGCAAACTGCAACACAGGAGTGATATTTTCCACGGTTTTGTTGGAACGGCTACAAATCACTCACACATCATCTCGGCTCATGATTACTCTCAGCAGCAAATCCACATTATCTATTGCCAGTTATCGACTCAGCTGTGAGGATGCACTTGATCCTGGGAGCGGAGATTTATAATAGCAGCAAAAACATATGACCCTATAAATACACTGTCTACCTTTGGGAATGATAACTCTTTCCAGCGAGGAAAGCATCTCTCTTCTCAGATTTGATATGATGAGGTCTTCCAGCTGTTCAGGAAAATCACACCACAGCGCAGCCTCTTTGCAACTATCCGAGCCACAAATAACTCTTCCAAAAGGTGAAGCAAAGATCACCTTGTCTGATATAACTCAGTAATATTTAGGCATCTGAGAGATGGAACAATGCTTTGAAAGATTGCCAAGATTACAGATTACCTGAGGGTTATTTACTCAACATCCAATCACACTTTACAAACCAGATAATCAAAATTCTGGAATTATTCTCATTATTGTGGCTGCAACACAACACCAGTGCATGTATATCGGGGTCAATCAGTGCCAGCCTCCACAGACTTTTCAAATGATTTATATTTTAATAATAACAATAGATAAAATCACGATGTGTAATGTGTAGTTTTGAAGTGGGGGGTGCCCCTGACTGTGCAGGTAAAAGTTTTTCCCATGCATAGACAATGTTACATGACTCACAATTGAAGCACTTCTACGTATTGGATCAGCATGAAACTCTTCTGGTTGGCCATGGCAACGGCAGCCAAGGCTCATGGGTAGTATTTTGAGCCGTCTGCCATGCCAAATGGATAGAACAAGAAATCACTTTGCCCGACTCTGCAGTCCCCCACAGCTCTGCAATGCTTTTTAGCTTTTTAGATCATTGTCTTGATTCACTCTCAGTGCTCTCACAGCGTCGTTTCCAGCCACAGCCAAAAAGATCTAAAAAGTCTGTCCAGCACCAAACAGCAGACAGACAAAGTTTGCAATTATATGGTCAACCATTTAACAGCTAAAGAGTCAGATATGGACAGTAGGGTTGCAACGGGGTACGATAACCGTCTCAGAAAATATAACGGTTTCAAGGTATTACACAATTATCATCAGTTACAATGAACCTTAAAGTTATGAAAAGAGAAGTTTTTCTTTTTGGTTGAACAAATGTTTATTAGAATTGAAACTTGAAAGTCTCACTTTTGAAAATACATTTAAAGAAAATTCAATACTGTAGATCAGCAAATGTACTTGGTATGATAGCAGTTAATTTTCATACCATGGTGTACTGTGAAACCGACACACAGCTGTAACCCAGATGGACAGAAACAGGACTCCAAATCAGTGCTCATGCTGCTTATAGTCGCCATATCAACTTAATGTCAGTGTTGTGTCCCCAAGTGACCAAAAAATCTACATATTGCAGGTTTCATTTTTACATAAACACTATAGTAAACACAGCTATGTTTGCTAACTGCATGGGGATCTGCTTACAGGGGGAAACCAAATGAGCTGCTCATCTGCAGTAGGCTAGTTAACATTTATTACTTAATGTTTCATATACATGTAGTATGATTCTACTTTGAGAGGTATGAGAGACATTACTAGTGTCCAGAATGGCTTATGGAAGAAAAAAAAAATCTGAATTTTACTTATAGAAAGCACGATTTTATTCTCGACAGTCACTAATTTAACAGCATGCCGTTAAGATTGAAGTTGTACAATATATTTATGCGTTTTGGGATGTGATGGAAAACTGCTGTCGGGGCAACGACCTTCAACTCAAGCTGAACCACAGCTGTGTTGTAGATTTTTTTTTTTATACAGTGAAGGCAGCAGGGGCTTCAAATAAAGCCATGTTTGATGAGGAAAAGCCAGTCTTATATACGGACAGCTTTTGTTTCTATACAGGGGGCCTGGTGTGACCTCACTGAGCCCGGGGTCATGTCGTCATATCTTCAGAAACCTCTGCTCCGATGTCTGACGTCCGGGCTAACCAAACAAGCCTATATTATGAGAATTAGAGTCTCTTCCCATCGAAAATGTGTCATTATCTTTTTCCAGGAAAGGCCTCCTGTAGATTCCAGAGCGTCTTGTTTTTGCTTTTAATTAGAATGTGTACATTCCTTTTCAATATATAAGACGTTTTCCAAAGACCAGGAAGCCTTTGATGGGTTTCAGCAGCTCGAAATGAACCAATTCTCCTGAGAAAACAAAAATGAGTGTGGGATGAGAACAGTGCACCTGGACCCGAAAGAGGACAGCATGTTCCTTCTCTTCAGTGAAGTGAATCGATCTGAATAGATTCAGCGGGTCATTGCTCATCTCGTCTTAACCTATCTGCCCGCTTCCGGAGGAGCAGTTATTGCACTTGTTTGTTATGTTTGTTTGGTTTTGTGTAACACCCCAGGCCCAGGGATGCATTTACTAGTTTTTACAGGATGTTCTGAGAAACGGAGAGCCATTGACGCAGGCAGACTCACCATCACTTCACCCAAACTCAATAGGTTTTAAATTAAGGCTTCAGAGCTGAGGTCAGATGACCCATCTCCGCTCCATTTTCTTTTGGATCAATGAACAGAAACAGGTCCGCTCACTTTACTTTGCTAAAACAAGCAATTCTTGACAGAAATTGATGTGTTGTATACAGATTGTCCATACTGACTGAATAATTAATTAAGATGTAATTTCCCACTTTTGTACTTGTTAAAAAAACAAAAAAACACTGAAAGGACAAACCTTTCTTGAGGGATTTAGGAGTAACCTGTGTCAGTCCTACTGGGTAAAACTAATTTATGAAGGAAGTCCAATTTGCAAATAATTTCCAATGTGTTCACTTTGTTTTTGCACATACCTTGATTCATACTGCATAATCATCCATTACCTTTTTTGCAACAAAGCCTATCACGATTCATCATCAGTCATTTGAAAGAATATAACAGATAAGAAAATTAATTTATTGGAAAGTATGACAGCGGACCGTTGCTAAATTGTCACCAAATCCAACAAAGTCTGCCAAATTCTACGAAGATTCATGGCACACATTAGAGGCAGATTACCCCGAAAAAATTGGCTGTCTCAGCCAAAAGTACATCGACTACATTGCAGGCTTAAGCTATTAAGTTGATGAAAATCAGCTTATCAGTGAAATAGGCTCATTTTGAAAATCTGCTCTTTGGAGACAAATTATTAAAGAAAAACCAGATTCCAATCAAACATCCTGAAACAGCTGAGCAAAACAGAAAGTCACATCAAAACCTACAGGCAAACTGAAATCCTATGCTTCATGGGTTGCCGTGGTAACGACATAGGCGCCTACGCTGGTGACATGACTTTCCAAAGCTAAAGCATGGGTTGCGACCAAAATTCCATACTAACATGCTGTCTAGTATGCTAAAACAGTATGTGAGATTTTTTAAATGCGTCTGAAGCCCGAGTATGAAACCAGTAATATGTGAATTGCATACTATTTCCGGTGAAACATTACAGTGTACGCCGGCTTAAATATCCCACAATGCAATAGTGACGACGGCTTTCATAACAGACAAACACCAACAGCAACAAAGGTAGCTCTGTAACATCAATAATGCTTCAGTTTCCAGTAATTTAACCATTATCTGTCAATGCAGGAAGAGCTGAGGTTGGCACGGGTTACCATGGTTACCATGGATACATGTCCAACCAGCAAGCTGGCTCACGAGGAAATTACTGCTCAGTGCATCCGAAAAGATACATGCTACGGATTATTTACATGAAAGTTTATTGAACGACAGTATACATATGAGTATGTAGTGTATAGCATGAGATTTCGAACACAGCCATGAGCTAGTTTAGCTTCTAACTAGCCAGCCGTTAAATGAGTATTATTATTTAACCCTCTTATCTAACCCTCTTGTCACAGCGTAGGAAAGCACATTGCTATCGCCAGATGAGTGACAGCTTTGTTCAGCTTATTTTCTGTGTGAAGCATGAAAGCAAAATACTAGCTACTACAAAAAACTAGCTGCCCGCTAGTTATCTCCCCCCGGGACCTCTGTGCCGCAGCGATGGTAAACAGCTTCAAGGAGCTGCATGAGTGCAGATAGGTGGACGGGTGTCAGGTCTGTGCAGCAGAGCACCGGAGTAAAAACACACACACATCACCGACATCATATTACTATTAACTACAGGAGTGAAGTGAAAATCGATTTTCACTTTTAGACATCGTCC
>JAOVVB010013439.1:0-16603 GCA_028570985.1 Heterobranchus longifilis | reverse complement strand
CTACGCGAGACTGAGATTGACAGAAATAATTGCGATAAATTATATTATTGTCATTTTAAGACCATTTTATGCCACTGCTATAATGAAAGATCACTGAACTTTTACTTCTTAAGAATATTCAGACATTAGAATTGGAATTAGATTTGTTTTTCTGTTCATTCAGCTTAGAAAAAACAAATGTTTAGGTGCTGTGCCCATGTCTTATAATGGTAGGGAAAACCTGGCTGTTTATTCTGGCATCGTGTTGGATAAAATGTTGGTGACATGCTTATGTCAACAAGCACACATGTAAACATAATGGGCGATACCGTACGATATATGGAGAGGACCTCGATAATTCTTGCTGACCTCGATAAGTCGATAACGTAATTATTGTGACAGGCCTTCCTGTGGGTTGTATTTCCCTATGACCTATGTGGTCGTTTGGTTTGGAGGATTTGTTGATTCCCTTGAAATCTCGAAGATCTCCGCTTTGTTCTCGTTGGCGGCACCTGTGGTGATAAGCGGTAATTGCAGGTGTGTTTTTGGCTCTCACTTCCACTAACTGTGCACCACTTGTGATTTTTCCCGGGAATGTTGCCACAGACAGTTTGCAAATGCAAAGGCTTGCATCGGCGGGCCAGAAGCTCAAGCACCATTGTGTTACCTCATTCGGCGATAGATAGTGACATTTATTAAAATGAAAATCTTCTTATTACTTTAAGTCAAACTAATAGGCTTTACTGATAATCTATTGTGGTTGTAATGACACCCGTTTAAGGTTAACACCTTTTCTTTGGTCCCTGTTTGTGTTTTGTTTGCAATGTCACAGTGTAATACTTCCTATTAAGTTCATTGTTGATGCGTGGAGACACAAATAAATCATGCATTTATGTGCAGAAGAAGTGATTATATCCTTCATAAAAAAGAGCATTTTTGCCTCCATCAGCAGATGTTTGTTTTCAAGGTCTGAGCAATGCTGCACTCACCCTGTGTCTTCACTGTATGAGAGTTGGGAGCGCTCCATTTAATGCATTTGGCCTCTAAAAGCAGCTGCTGCGGAGTGACCTGACTGACATTAATTTTTTCCTTGTGTGACTTTAAAAAATAGACATTAAAAAGTGGCATCAGTCACTCGCAGTGTTTACGTGTTCTGTGCGGTTGTTCGTGAGCAAAGAGCTGACATGGACCTAAATCATACTGTGGCTGTTATATTGTGGTCGCCATAACACGAAATAACACAAAATTAAATGTGGTAGAGGGGAATGAAAATAATTAAGGAGTGGTTATACTAGATTTTTTAAATAATGATTATTTTTGAGACTGCAATTGCTTAACGTTTTGTTTTGTTTACCCATTATGCAGAATCTCACATACATAGATCCAAGAAAGTTATGTTTTCAGACCATTACAATGAGACATAATGTGTCTGAAGGAAACATTGAGGTCACAGGTGGCTGCTCGTGTCTCCATTTCCTACATTTCAACATTGCAAGTGGCAGGAAGTTCACCCTTAGCCACTTCCTCTTTGGGGCAAACCATTCTTGTACAGGGGTGGAGGAGTGGGCCCACGTGCTACAACACTTAGAAAGACCCACACATACACCAGTCACAGAAATGATTGCCTGACATTCAGAAAGGTTTAGTCATTATGGAAAATACAACCAGAGAGGTTTTGCAATTTTTTTATTTAAACCCATTTATGGAATCAGAAGACACAGTTTTTATAAGCTTCAAACCATACATGCACACACCATCTGTTAGATGTTGGAACAATAATGATCCATTTCACATTCAAATGAGAAACATCGTGTCACAGCGCTGTATGAACTCTTGCCTGGAACACAATCAATCAGTCGTGTCTCCTCTGCAGTGTGACTGAGGGTTTGCACTCACAGTGTCTCACTTTGCTTTTGATTAAATCTCTGTAAACGTTTTAGTTCCTTTTTTTTTTTTCTTGTTGGCTTTAAAAGTTTACTAAACGGATTCCAAACTGTGATGAGTGAAAGCAGTGAGTTACACTTTGTTAGAGATAATATGTTCACATCTAATGTACCATAGCAGCAGAAAACAAAGTCAAGACTGAAGATTTAGTTATGCAAACATTTCTCTGAGGGAGAGGAAATATTACTGGTTGAGTTAAAACCAATGAGATGAAAGGTGGGTGGAGCATTTTTTCGGTTAGTGGTACACTAGCAGGGAGGCCTATAAAAACAGTGGGTAAAGAGTGTGAGGTCTGTCTGAGTTATGCAGAAATCATAATCTATAGATTGTTACCTTAACTTTAACCACATCAAGCTTTTTCATAAGCCCAGCAGCTACTTCTAATATTAACCAGAACATAACCATATTCAACTTCATATTCAAACATACGCGTCTTACAGCTAAACATAACCACGATGAATCATTATGCAACAACCCTGCCTCCGAGTTTTGCAGACTAATCGTGCTTTTATAAGTAAAGCCACACACAGGTATCTAGGTGAGCCGCTGAGCCTACCTGCTCTTACAAAAATATAGCCACGCTCATAGCTAGACTGTTCCAAAATTACCAATGCTGATGTCTTGAATTAACAAAAAGCAGTTTGTTTTATTCATGTTCTGTTCCGAACTTTAGAAAGTGTTTACTGACCAACAGACCAACCAACAGTAACACCCATAAAATCTTACGTAAAGAAGTAAAATCATAACGAAACACCAAAGTGTGCTTTACATTAAAAAATAAGAAAAACCCCTATGCCACAATTACTTTTTAGTCACTATAGCGTGACTAGTGGACCTTTAATATTCACCAGCAGGGTATAGGCCTATCTTTAGATGAAAATGCTTCTAATTTTAGTCACATTTAGTCATAGTTTTTGTCTAGTTTTAGTCAACCAGAAGTCATTACATTTGATTAAAGTCTGATGTGAAATAAGTTTGACTAAAATTGTTGGTTTTAGCTCGACTAAATTGACTGAAATGTTCAATATAATCTGATAACTAAAGGACATTTGACACAAATAAATAGCTGACAAAATGAATAGAGAGCATTTTGACTAAAATGTAATGACTTTTTCGACTAAAACTATGGAGGGTAAAAATGACGACAATGTGACACAATGTGATTTGCGAAAGTCTTGCGAGATGGTTGACCTCCAAGGTTAAGGTCAGTACAGGCCGTCGGAAATGAGTCTCAGGAGAGTTTTTGGGAATTTTTGCAAATGTAGGGTTACCATCTAGACACGACCCAGCCACATCCAGAGGGGAAGAAGAAGATTGCCGTTTGTGATGGGTGTGTGTGTGTGTGTGGGGGGGGGGTTCCTGAACAGATTTCGCCTAGGGCTCCAAACATGCTAGGGCCGGCCCTGTTCACCAGTGAGCTTTCAAACCACTAGTCAGCATGGTTTAGTGGTAATGGGGCTCACAGTTACAGCAGCCATATTTTCTGTTGAAATGTCCTCAGTCAGAATATTTTACCCGTACATGCTCAGTCACAGTATGAAATGTCAACATGCATCAGAGCTGTACGGCAGCAAATACAGCACATTACATTTCTGCCAGGAGTCAAAGCACCACTGTGACTGAATGAACTCCCACTGACACCGTCCCACTACTGGTCATGTCCCACTGTAAGAAAACAGGGACTCTGTTTTGACTGCACATTCTAGCCCATGATAACATCTTCTCTGAGAAAATGGGGATTCAAATAATACGTATGTGAGAGACGGCATACTGCACATAATTAGATGGAAATCTCATGTGAATCTTCAGAAGTCGTTCCACTGTCTATTTTACTACTTTAGACTGAAAATATTAACTGTGTTTATGTTTAAATTATATAAATCTGTGAGACTTGATCAGCAACTTATAGCTAAGCATGCATGCACACTTTATACTGTTGATAGTTTCTTATTCTTTATTACTCTGCATGTTTCAGGGATAATTTTTTGTGGTCATGAAGTATTCTGATTGTAGTTTTTTTATCATATAGTATATTAAAGACATATGCTCATTTTCACATTCATACTTGTATTTTGGGTTTCTATGGAACATGCTTACATGCTTTAATGTTAAAAAAAACAAAAAAAACAATGTCTGTCTGAATATACCTGTATTTACAATCTGTCTGAAACGCTCCGTTTTAGTGCCTGTCTCTTTAAGACCCTCCCAAAAAATCTCACTTTTTACAATATAGGACCTTTAAATGAATTTGTATTGTTATACATAATGATTAAAACCAATTTTGTACATTGTAATCATGCAATTCTAGGACTGATTTGGAGGATCTGTGGCCTTAAAATGAAGTGGAAATTGTGTGAGAGGCACAGGTCTGTCAATACAAAAAGTACATTTTACTTCTGAATCTGGGGTGAAAAATAATATTGCACTCTCCAGTTAAACATGTGCAACAAGACACAACATGTGGAGAAAAATGAATGCCTGGAAGTTATGCATACATACTTTTCTTCCTTCAGTCTGGGCTGGACATGTTTTGCAAGATAGTGTAGCCACAGGGCACTTATTACAGCGGCACACATTTCAAAGTAAAGCAGCAGTACTGTGCCTCACCACTGGCTGTGTAGCATGCATGTGAACACATCACATTTATCTTCTTCATTCCACACATTCCTTCACTGTCATTCGTCATGACAACCATATCCAATCAATGGCAATTATTTGCTTCCTTGCAGCACCAATCAATTCATCGATACACTCATCAGTTGTTGTCACGTGGTAAACTAGTGTACAGTCTGTTATTTTGTGTGTGACACTTCTGTTGTTGCTTTAAACAGATGGATGACATTGACGCCATGTTCAGTGACCTGCTGGGGGAGATGGACCTCCTCACTCAGGTGAGCTAAGACGGTTGTCATGACAACGATGATCATACAATTATACTTCAGTACTTCACGCCACATCTTAAGATGTTTGCTGCTTATTATGTATTTATTTGTTACCCATTTTATTATTTATCTCTCATTACTTATTATTACAATATGGACTATAATATCTTTATTTCCGTCGTAAAAGTACAAACGTTCATATCGATGCTAAATAAAAAGAATAAAGAATAAGGTAAAAGTACAAATAGGTAAAAATAGCAGTAAAGTGACAGTAAAGTTATACTTATTGCTTATTACTTTTTGTTATACAAGTAGTATTATGTATTTTGTGTCTGTTGCTCAGAGCAGTTTGCAAAAACAAACTTACAAATCATCGTTGTCCGGTGAAAACCTATAATGTATTTTATCAACTACCATTATCAGCTTTATGACAGTGTATTTTTATGATATTGCAATGGGTTTTTAAATGGTTTATTTTGCTTAAGAAGTAGAATACAACAAAAAAAGAAAACAAACAAAAAAGGAACACTTAATCTTGGACACATTGGACAGGAACAAAATGTAGCTGCAGGAATAAAAGCAGACAAAAAAAAACTAAAATGGAAAAGAAAATGGAAAAAATAAAAAGATGATAAAAGGTGAGTAAATAACAAAGAGTGGATGGATTCATAATAGCCTAGAGTTGTATTTTGGAACAACATTATCCTTTTGGTTTCACTTTGTTTCATAGGAATTTTTTTGCAATAAGCAGATGCTATTTTAAATCATTATAGCTGTTGTGTTTTTATATCTTTGGTAAAATAGGACATGATATTGTGTGATAGATGTGTTTTTCTCCATAAACGAGTGGTGTAAAATCTAAAAAGATACACTCTTCCTGCTCTCTGAAACATGAACTAAGGATTAATCGCCCATTTATTAATGTCATACTGTTTACACATTCTAAATATTCTGGGGTTCAAAATATAATTTTGTAGTTGGAATAGTTATAATATATTATATTACGGTGTAGAATATAAAGAGTATGTAAGGGTTAAAATTTTTATTATTATTATTATTATTATTTAATACATATCGCCCAACAGGCATTTGAAAAAAATATAGGATTTTTGACATTTCCAGTGTAAAGTACTGTAGGAATGTACTTTTTTTGCTGTCACAATAAAGCCCATCACACCCTCTTTGATTTTGCAATAGAGTATAATTGTGAGTGAAAGATATTATACACAGCTTTCATGCAACACATACTAAACACAACAACACGTTTTCTCCAGACTGCCTATGGTTAAATCTCTCGCCTCAAACCTTTAATAGACTTTTCTTTTCAGAGACTGACGACAAACTCACTAAAACCCACCATCGATCACCGAGACACTCTAGACTGGCAAGCACAACACACACAGCGGGGGGAAACACTCTTTGTGGTCATCTAACAACCATAAATTACACTCTCCTTTGGAGGGGAGGTCAAATGGCATGAGGCAGCTAGAGATTACACTTTTTCTTTCTAAGTGAAAAAGCCTGCTGGTCACTTTGATGTTGTTTTTCCCGAACCCACCAGTCGTTTTAAATCACTTCCATTTTGCCAGAAGGGCTTAATAATATAACACATAGAAGCCCTGTTAGGTGTAATACCTAAAAACAGATGTAACATTAGACGTGTAAACATTATACTTTCTTACATAATGTTTGGGGGCAGTTTATGTTTCAGAATGTGTTGTGGATTAGATCTCTGAGCCTCTGGGGGTCTTGTGGCTGCACAGATATTATAGATACGCTCTTATAAACACACTGCCTTGTTCATTCTTCCCCGCAGAGTCTCGGACAGGAAACGGTCCCTCCTGCGTCTCTCCCCAGCACTGACAAGGAAGTCAACTACTCCATTGGCTTCACTGATCTGAACGGTGACTTAACATTTTGTCTGTCGTGTGTGTGACAAAACGGCACAAAGAACTGCGTGTTGTTGAGCCTTTCCACGCTGACTTACAGCACGGCAGTTGTGCAAGGGCAGGATATGTATCACATGTTCCATCAGTTATCTAGAAAATGATCCAGATTACCAGTAGTGACGTAAAGAGGCAGAAACATAGCCTTCAGTTTGCTCTGCAGTATATCTGGCTACTGTTCAAGAGGTGATTTCAGACGACGATTGAGGTCACTGTACGTGCTAATTACTCAGTGTTTGTCTTTGGCTGTAAAACAAGCAGGTTAATGTTAAAGCAAGGTTGCAGCATCTGTTGTTATTACTCTACTCAAAGTCTCCCTGTCCCCGTTGTATGTCATTAAGTACTTCAGTCTTATCAAATCAGCTCTTCACTGCAAATTACTTAACAAAGACAAACCTTCCTAGATCTAACTGAACGACAATCAAGCACAATATAAACCATTTTTCAACAAGAATATAAATCTACAACCATGCTAGGTCTCAGTGGTGCTTTAAAGGAATACTTCAACCTCAAAATCACCACTTGTACATGAATTTCCCACCTCATGTTTTGCAGAATTCTCGATGGAAACGTTTTTCTTGCATGCCTCCACGGTGAACAAAGAATCCAAAAATGGAGAAAATCCTTGATGTGTTGAAGTAAAACAGTAAAATAGCAATCAAAACATCTGTTTACAAACTCTCACACAACTCATGCAGTGTAATCCAAGTCTCATTTATCCATTCGTAACGCATTGTGCGCCTGTGTTTTAAATGGGAAGGTTTTAGTGAAAATGCATGTGTTTGGAACGTGCTGAGCATACGACTGGATAAATGAGACTTGCATTATACTGCACGAGTTTACGGCACAGATGCTTTGATATAGTTTTGCTGTTGTTAAACGCGGCCCCCTATTACTTCAATTTATCAATATATATATATTTTTTTATTTTGATTGTTCGTTAACCGTGGAGGCATGCGAGAAAAACAAAGTTTTCTTCAAGAATTCAAGGTAACACCGGGTTAGTATTTGATATACAAATGATCATTTTGGGGGTGAAGTATTCCTTTAAGCTAAATGCTAACATGTGTTTAGCAGGTACTCTTTACCATACCTTAGTTAAGTGTGTTAGCATGCTAACATTCACCTATTAGCACTGAGCACAAAGTACAGCTGAGGAATGTAATTTGTTTTGCAGCTATTTTATTATAAACCAGAGTAATAGACAAATTAAATGTGATGGTGGTTAAGGGATCACCAAAGTTAATTTAATTAAAGTTGTTGAGATATTTCACTCTGAATCACAAATATCAACCTCAAAAAGGCTAGAGAGGGAAAGTCTTCTGCTGCGGCGAGGACTTTAGCCTGTGTGTGTGGGCAGCGTGCTCCACCACTGAGTCACCAGCGCGCCCTACACTCCTACATTTTTTTTTTCAAATTGTATTGCAGTAATATTGTTATCGTGAATTCTTTTTGGCCACGATAATCGCGTTGTGAAAATCTGATATTGTGACAGTCCTAATACATAGGGTCGTACCTGGGTCCGTTCTTATCGAATAAACTTTTCTTCTAACGCCAGCGTCCCTCCATGAACTGGAAGACACGGACTTGGACGCCCTCATGGCTGATTTGGTGGCTGATCTCAACGCGACGGAAGAGAAACTTGCAGCACAGATGGAAGGTCTGAAGGAGTCGTCACCGCCCCCGCCAGACCTGCCGCCGCCACCTCAGGGCCTGAGCAGCCACCCCACCTCCTCCTTCCCTTCCCCAACATCACCAGCGAGCAGCACCAGCAGCAACGTTAGCACCCCAGCCTCCTCCACCACCTCCCCTTTACCACCTCCGCCTCCTCAGGCTGCAAAGCCCACGATGGTGAGTCACCCGTTTGTAAGAGAGTCGCATCTCTGCAGTTACCTCTCTCTACTACTGGGAGCTGGTCCGAAATGTAAGAAGTGAGAGTTTTAACCAAGGCTTAAACAGTAATAGGGAGTTGATTTTGGTTGGTACCAGAGCCGGTTCTAGCTTTTTTGGGGCCCTATGCAGAATGTTGTTTGATTCCAAATCCTCTAAGGTGGTCCGGGGGCATGCATCTAACATTTAAATGCATCAGTCTGGTTCACTTTCAGAGGAAATTGAGGCTAGATCTGAGAAGAGCTCTTCACATCTTTTTTTCTCTCAAATTCAAATCAAACATCTCAAGTTGACCACAGCAATTTAAACCTACAGAAAATGATAATAAATGGGGAACAGTGGGGCTCCCCTGCATCAGGAAACTCCTGAAATGCACACAAATGAGACGTTTGCTATATGCATATTCCTTCAAATGTTTAATTTTGCATTGTTATGGATTCAAGATGCAGTCCAAGAGTGTGCACATACAAACAGAAATTTTAGATGGGATATCCGCACACTGGTTTCAATGCTCCCAAAGTTTGTGAGGGAATCAAAACATGGGTTGAGTGAGAGACCTGGCATTTTAATTTCTAAAAACAAAGGTCTAAAATGGCCCCTGGAGGCTTCGGGGGCCCCATGCAACCACATAGTCCACATATAGCAAGAAACGGCCCTGGTTGATAGAGTTCAAGGAAAATGGCACAATGCTGCAGAGAGTAAAGAGGAAAAGACAATTTCTTTGCCTTGTTAGGATCTTAAAATGTAATATGCAGGAGCAGACACATGAAGAATAAAGCGGCAATAATGTCATAATCTCTGTTTTATTGGTGCTGTGTCTTGGTTTACCGTGCTTCCTGAGCCCTGCGTGACAAGACAGTATTACAACAAAAACATCACCAGTTCCCAGCATATAAATTTCTAGTGATTTCTTTTTGTCTTTGTGGAACTGGGAAGAGTGGTATTGCTCTTATAACAGTTGGACGGTGAGATCATGGCGCAGTTGTTCCTGGACGGAGGCATCTGTTACAGTTACAGAGACTCGTGAGGCGAAACAGCCGAGAGTCTGTCTGGAACAGATCAAACGCGTACAGCCATGAGGCAGGAAAGAGAAACAGGATCAATACCAAAGGTTGGAGAAGGGGAGGTAAAGATGTGGCAGTGGTGGGGGGCGAAGCCAGACGGGAGCTTATTGCTTTAGCAGGGCTTGTTACCTCATCCTTCTGAGGTAAAAACACCAGCTGTGCTGAGGCAGAGAATGTGTCATTGTTAGGTAGAGGTGTACAAGTTCATTAAAACTGCACTGTCGGCAGGATTTTGTAAGCCAAAGTAAAGGGTATCCTATCCCTGCTAATTGAGATTTAGTAGATTAGATCTAATGTCCCAAATGAAACTCTTGAATGCACGCTCCACACATGGGAAGTTATGAAATTAAAATTAAACTCTGCAGCATTGAAGTGCTACTTCCACAGAAATGAACTCGCCAGAGTTAGATATTTTCCTCTTGTTTACCTTTAGTACCGTTTTCAAGCAATAACTCAATATTTTGGGAATTATGCTTATTTGCTTTTTTGACAAGACTTGGATGAGAATGTTGATGCCACTCTGTAAACGCGCTAAATATGAAGCTACAGCCAGCAGCCGATTAGCTTAGCTTAGCACAAAGACTGGAAACAGGGACAATGGCTAACCTGACTCTGTCCAAAGTTAACAAAATACACCTACCAGCACCTCTGGCTCACTAATACATATGTTTTTTCTTGTTTGTTTAATCCCTACAAATAATAACAAATGTAACAAAGACTAGTTGTGGTTTTAGGGGCAGTTATGTGTCCAGGCAACCTGTTCTCACACCCAATTCAACTAATACGCCAACTTGGTTAGTGACCCTCAGAGTCTGATACTGACGCACATGACACCTTCAGCATCTGTATCTGTATTTCATATGAGACACTCAGAGGAACTGCTCCACCGCAGCACTGTAAGATGACATCATATGAAGAGCGACAAAGTTTGTGTCCTGTGTGAAACCGGAAGTCAACGTTGACTTTTTGTAAGACTTTTTGCAGGCTATGTAAGTTAACTTTCTTACATAACGTTCCTTAATTGGGATAACCAGAGTGTTAAAAAGTGACACCAAGGGGTCCTGACTAAACCGTATTTGACGAGTCAGGAGTGAGAATGTGTTGGTCCGGGAGCAGTGACTTCTTGGAGTCTCTGCTAGTTACTTTGCAATTTCACAGTGAAGACGAGACTCCAGAAAGTTTGGTGTTTGTATGGATAAAACCAGTCTTTCCTAAAGTTAGAGTCGTGACCCAAAATGGGTCGCAGACCCGTTTTTATTGGGTCATCAAGAGTAAAATGCATAATAATGCTATTATATGTGAATTCATTTTCCTAATTAAAATAGAAGAAGAGCTTTCATTTTTGCTACGCTGGTCTGTTCAGCTCAGATGCTGTGTGCAGGGCTGTTTTTGTTTTGGTTGGGTCCTGGGTAGACACAGTCCTGGTGATAGCCATCACTATGAAACTAGACAAGCTATGAGGTGTAATTTTGCTTTACCTAAACCAAAAACTGATGCTATGAAGAGAACTGTAATGTACAGGGCAATAAGCTACTGGAACAGACTTCCAATGTACTTACTTCTCATTACCAGCAGAGTTGGTTTTAAGAAGAGATTGAGACATGATATAATGTTAAAAAAGATTGTTTTGAATCTGGATTAGTTTGATGAGTCATGTTGTTATGACTTTTGTCCATTTCATTTTAATTTATATTCTTTTCTTTTTTTTTCCTTTTTCCCTTGTATTTGTCTTGTATATATTTTTATTTTTTTTTATTTTTATTATTTTTTTTTATTTCAATCGTTGTATTGTTGGACTCCAGGAAGAATAGTCCCTGCTGAGGCAGCGACTAATGGGGATCTCAAATAAACAAATAAACACCAAATATATCTTTTGGGTCTCGAGCTGAAAAAGTTTGGGAACCCCTGGATTAAACAAATGAGATACAGGGTTAATTACAGAGCTTTAGAGCTGCACATTTTGTATCTTTTTGGACAGAGCCAGGCTAGTTGTTTTCCCCTTTTAAGTCTTTATGCTAAGCTAAGCTAAGCTAAGCTAACCGGCTGCTGGCTGTAGCTTGATATTTACCATATAGTATACATGATAGTGGTATCAATTTTCTTATCTAATTCTAAGCAATACTTAAGTTACATGATTGTGCTGTGGAAAGTTTACTGACATTAAAGATGATTTCTTGGTGCTGATTTTGGTATTGCTATGGTAATACATTGCATATCCCACTTATACTATATTAGAACTAATAGTGGATGAACATCTTATTCTACACTATAACATAACATGATAACATAACATAACATAACACTCTTGTTTGTCCTATTTAGGAGGAAATCGAGGCGCAGATGAAAGCAGACAAAATCAAGCTTGCTCTTGAGAAGCTGAAGGAAGCTAAAGTGAAAAAGGTAAGTACTCTTACATCCACTGGCAACAGTAAACCTTAAAGATATTGTGAATTACGGCTACATGGACGTCACTGTAAAAGATGTAATGATCAAAGATAGTACGGCTCTTTTCTCTTTTCCTTTTGGAAGAGCCATCAATCACAGTAATGGATGGCTATACTTTCATGCAGCCAACGTCCTTCAGGACAGCACAGTTTCCCGGCTTTGGGTGATATGTGGACACTTTCTCATCTTCAAAGAAGTCAACAAAAGCACAGGCATGTGGTTTTGCATGCAAAGCTTCACGTCAGGATGTGAAATTTTACACAGAACCAAACAAGTGCCAATTGCATACACTTTTATTGTACGGAGGATGAAAAATGACTGAAGTATCAATAAATGTGTGAATAAATACAGGACTAAATAAATAAATATAGGAGAAAAAATAATACCACAAATGTGGTTAACATACCGCACACTTTGAAGGATTTCTTGCAAAAGAGGAACTGGTTTATTAGAGCAACGCATTTCGCACATTTGCAGCGTCAGGCTCAGGCTTTTTTTTTTCTCCTTTATTAGCTTCATCTTAATACCAGCACCTTAGACGCATTGCTGTGCACGGGCATTCCTTCTATTTTTAAATAAATAAATATATCAATAAATAAATACAGACATAAATAAATGAATAAATGTATTAGTAAGTAAGGACATAAATAAATGAATAAATAAATAAATGCATGAATAAATCAATTAAATCCATAACTAAATGTTGGATTCAATATGGAAATAAATAGATAAATGCATGAATAAATAAATACAAGTTGATAATTAATAGGAAATAAATACATAAGTTCATTTTTTGCTTCTGTCTGGCTTGCCTAATTGATGAATCCTAGGTTCGGACCTCCTACCTCATTAACATACAAACACAGAAATACAGAAATATATAAATGTAGGTGAACAAAAATGTAGAACTGAATCCATTTATTTATTTATTTATTGCAGTATGTATTTATTCATTTATGCATCTATTCATTTTTAGTATTTATTTTAGAATTTATTATTTTGTTTTTATTTATGTATGCTATTATTTATTTATTTATTATTTATTCCTGTATTTATTTATACATTCATGTCATTTTTCATCCTCCATAAGGTAACGTGAGTGATGATATGACTGCCAAGTTCTACACTACTCATACTTGGCTGAGAAGTCTTATAATGTATGTGGGTGTGGCTGCATTAATGGCCTGCTTCCTTGTTGAGATAGTAAATTACAAATTCTTAGAAAATCTAAAGGGAACCAGCAAAATAGGGCTCTTCCAAAATTGCCATATGTGTGTGTGTGGATGCTGAGGAAACACAGCCCACTGGCCACTTTCACAGGAACATCTGTCGCTGGGTTGTTAGACGCAGAAGAGCAAGGTGCACTCTCTGTGGTTTCAGCAAAACCATCTGTGGGCAGAGGCCCTCAAGTTTCAGATGAAACCCCCATGGTTCCGGAGCATGCTTTCGACACAGTATTTTGAAGATACCTTGCTAGAAGAAGTACTGTAAGAGGAAAAATAATTTGATATCCAGTGACATTTCATTCAACCAAGGGAAGGTCAAGACCGAGGAACATGTGATCTAACACTTTAAATCCTCTTGTGATAACATCTCTGAAAACGCACGTTTTTTTTTATGACACACGGCAAGCGACTGGCTGACCTTGGTTCTGTGAAACTCCTCAGCTTCCCAAAGCTGGATTTGTTTCAGATGAAAGGAAGTGTGAAGCCATATGAGCCATGTGAGGAAAGCTCCGCTCCGCTCCGGAGCAAAATTAATCTCAGCGAACTTGGGGAAAAGGAGGTGCTAAGACTGCAAAAAGAGGCAAATACAATGGGGAGGAAATTACTATGAAAGCCAAAGAAGTTCAACAGAATGGAAAGACAGAAGTGCTGATGCTCCAACTCCTCAAGTAAAACTAACATTAGGAAACAGAAACAACCATTTGCTGCACATGGCCTGTAATTAAAGTGGATAATAAACAAGCTGCCTGTGCTTCAAGGCTTGATTTGATGTCACACTTTAGAGACACCTGCTGCTGTCCACAACAACTTCAATCTGCCATGCAGAGGACACAGAAAACCTCATGTTAGAAGCAATAAATAGGCTGACATTTTGGGAAATATACTTGTTAACTTTCTTGCCAAGAGTTGGATGAAAAGATCAATATCACTCTGATATCTGTCCAGTAAATATGAAACTACAGCCAGGAGCTTACAGCTTTGTGTAAAGACTGGAAACCGAGTTGTAAGGATTGTAAGGAGAGAGAACACACAGAGGCCGGAGTAATCTTCACCTTGTGTATGTTTTATTGGTAATTCATATGACACCGAAAAGCAGTTCACATTGGTTTTTGGTGAGGTTGTGAAAAAAAAAAAACGACACAAAAATTAAACAAAACAAAAATAAATAAAAAATAAACGTATACACATTTTTATCAGAAGCACATAAGGAGATCCATAAGTCAACAAAGACTATATGAAATAAATAAATACACACATAAATATCCGGTCCGGAATGAGACCTCCAACCTGAATTCGTGTTGCTACAAGTGCTAATTGAAGGTCCTCTTAAATAACTTAATGTGGAATTGTGAAATAAAAGTCACCCGAAATAAATAAAAGTAGTCCTTAGAGAAACATCCTTTTAATATTAAAAAAAAAACTATTTATTTATGTATTTATTTATTGACCAATATTGACTCATTTATATATTTATATTTATTTATATATTTTTATATTTATTGTTTCATTCATTTATTTATTTATGTCATGATTTATTTCATAGCCATATTTATTTATTTATTTAATATTGACTTAAATGGCATTCCCTAGGTTTCCAGCAGGGTCTGTACCGGAAATCGGAGTCATTTCCTGTATCTGTGTACCCCGCCTCTTTAGGAGATAGAAGCCGTTCTGAATGTATTGATTCCAATGGAAGAAGTGAACGTGATCACAGATTACGATCGATCCTTTCGCCCCATAGTCACGAAAGTAAATATTGGACAATTTCCACAAGCCATATATCTCCTGAACATTCTGACACTAAAATTAAATTTTTCAGACGGACAGATCAGGAGAAAATTAACTTTGTTCGAGACCTTTTTATGTCTCAGCAACGAACTCTCGCGAGATGTGGCAACACAGCTAAACTAACGTCCGCGATCGCCACAGATTACTATTTTATTAATGCTAAAACAAATGGCTGTTAGCTGTGTAGATATCTAATGTTAGCAAAATAAAATATAAAGAAATTGTGCAAATATAACTTTTCCACTTTCAAACGAGACCTTAGGAGACCAGAAGTGTGTACCGGCGGTGCCTGTAGTGCGCTGTAGTGCCGTAACACCCGGGAACACCACCACACGGACAAAAGTTGTGCACAATCATATCAGACAATCAAATGAAACAAACAATTGTATGTAAAACAACAAAAACAATTTCTAGTAATTATTCTAACTCTCAAAATGTAGAAATATTAGTTGTTAAGGGTACTTAAAAAAGGACTATTTCCTGAAATAATGAACCCCCCCTCTGTGCTATACTCATAATGGTACAGTCTGACTCCCCTCTACTATAAAACCCAATGGAAGCTCTCACTTCCTGTTTGGCAATTTGAACAGCTGTTTGAACCCATGGGCAGCAGGTAATGCGTGGTAGCTCGTGCAACAAACATTTGGTTGATTGAAGTTGTGTTTAACCAATAAATGAATTTAAATTGAATGTTTTAATACATGAATTGAATTGTTATTTGATTAACAATGTGGATGATGATGACAGTATGCCTAATGAAATGACCGGAATTTACTTATGTTCGCAAGTTAGCATGCTGTACCCATATGTGCTTATGATGCTATGTTAGCGGCATAGCATGCTATACCCATTGTGCGCCATATGTGCTTGCAGTATGATACTATGTTAGCAGGTTAGCATGCTATACCCATATGTTCTCCATGTGTGCTTACAGTATGATGCTATGTTAACAGGTTAGTTTGCTATATCCATATGCGCTTATGGTGCTATGTTAGCAGGTTAGTATGCTAAGCCCACATATGGGCTTAGCATGCCAACCTGCTAGCATAGCATCATACTAAGCCTTACAGTATGATGCTATGTTAGCAGGTTGGCATGCTATAACCATATGTGCTTATGATGCTATGTTAGCAGGTTGGCATGCTATAACTATGTGTGCTTATGATGCTATGTTAGCAGGTTGGCATGCTATAACTATGTGTGCTTATGATGCTATGTTAGCAGGCTGGCATGCTATAACCCTATGTGCTTCCAGTATACTATTTTAGCAGATTAGTATGCTATAGCCCAGAGGTTCTTAACCTTTTTTCTGCCAATGACCCATTTCAAGATAAATATACTGGGGAAACTGCACAAAAATTAATTAATTAATTAAAAAAATAATAATAATAATAATTTCCCTATTTTCCTTTTTTATTTTCCCTTTAATTTAGACTAAT
>JAOVVB010013438.1:0-31636 GCA_028570985.1 Heterobranchus longifilis | reverse complement strand
CTGTCTGAATATACCTGTATTCCCCCTCTGTCTGAAACACTGATTTAGTGCCTGTCTCTTTAAGCCCCCCCTCCCAAAAAAGCCCAGTGTGCTCTGATTGGTCATTGTTTTAGGGTCTTCCACATGTGCACTCTCAATGTTTATGCACCGTCATCAGTCAGGGAATGACTGTAACGTCACTGTAGCTGCACTTTCTACCTATATAGTATATTTGTGACATCACAACCTTACACAAGTCCAGGCGGCTCGTTTAAAGGCACAGTTTCTGAATACAGGCTGTGTGCATTTCTCTGTGGATTGAGTGTTTCGATCCTGTCACAGTATTTATATAGCACCTAGACCTGCTTTATAATAAAAAAGACATGGGAATCTCACTTTTTACAATATAGGAGCTTTAATATTAGCAGCCAGCAACCAAACAGTTAAAAATCAGTCTGAAACAAAAACTTACCTAAGGGGCCCTTTCACTGCTGTGGTTCATTTACTATAAATGACATTCCTCCTATTTTGGGTCATTTCAGAATTTTGAAAATGATTTTCCAGGCCTAAATTGGTTGTTGTTGTCTTCATACAGAATAAAAAATTGAATTGCTGAGACTTGAAACATGACTTAGGTAGCCATAATTTCGTATAATATACTATTTGTTTTGTCTAAGTTACACTATTGTTGCATGGTAACATGGTTATAAGAGCAGACTGATTTAAAAGATCTGCACTGCATTACCACACAACAAAGCTGCAGCAGACATAAATAACAGCAGACATGATGTTCATTTTGATGGATTACTAAACTCAAGTCTGTGCAAGTTGACTTTCATACCGCAAAAGCCTGGATGAAGGGAAAACACATTTGAAACACTACATCATGCTGAATATATTCAGTATATTTATAGTAAATGGACTACAACATGCAAAACACTGGTGCGGCCGTTTACAAAGGTCATTCAGCAGGATAGTTAAACAGTCCATTCAAAACAGTGTATTTACTGCTCTGCTTGGAACAATAATCACAGTTGGCACCCGCAAAGGTGAAAGTCAAATTAAATTGTTCATGAGGAGACTGAAACTCGAAACAGAGGTCAATAAATAAATAAAACATTTTAAATGTAAAAAAGAAAAGGTTGACGTTGAATTGTTACATGCATTAAGAGCTGAACAGTTGATGACAACTATACATCAATAAACACGCTGCTGCTTAAAAATGCTAAATGCAAGACGGGGGGGGGGATTCAAATAAAGTGTTTCCAAAGTTTGATCTAAAAGACCCTGTTCTGGAAGTAAAGGCAATAAAGTGAAAACAAGCAAAGAAAACCAATCTGATCAGACCAGCACAGTTCTTTGAACATCATCGAATAAGTGAGTAAAAACAAACCACTACTTTTTTTTTTTCCTAATATAAAAATAAACTTTAATATTACATATTCAACAATAAATGTTTGGGAAATACAAATTACTTCACCATAACAATAATAACACCATAAATCCATTCTGAGTCGAAGATTATACATGATGTTGATTTCTGTTCTGTATCTCAAACAGCAGAGCCATTACAGCCTGGACACACAGGCAGAATGGAGGCCGGCCATATAACTAAAACAGAAATGTGTGTGTGTGTGTGTGTGTGTGTGTGTGCGTGGTCACCAACATTTCCACATTTGACCAAACCAACCCTGAAAATGTTATAACACCTGACAAAGTAATAAAATGTGCACTTAACTTGATCGGAAATGCAATAAATGTAATAACTTAACCAATAATGTAATAACATGTCCTGACTGATATTGCAATAACACTGTTACAGAATGTTTTTTTCCTTGGAAATGTAAAGTGTGCAAGTCCCAAAAAAACAAAATGTATGTTTTGAAATGTAAACTCAAGGCTTTATGTAGGATTTGACATTTAAAACAGATGGCAAATGGTATGTTGTTATCAGGCAAATGTGCATTAAACTAAAATCCCTATCACTGGGAAATTAACCCGCCCATATTGATTGGTCGTTGTGCAAGGATCATCCATTAGACCAGAGTGGATCTTAGATCAGACACAGAAGTTGACCTTAATAAAGTACATTTAAAAGCAGAAACTTTTTGACTTTTACCCAATTGCACCCCCACGGATTATGATGGGGGGGGGGGGGGATTTTAAAGTCGAGCTGAAATTAAAAATCAATTTTCAACCCTTTCAGATCACATGTTGTGCACCCATTTAACAATATATGCCAATAACTGTACAAAAATGGCTTTGTATTTTTATATAAAAAAACAATCAAAATACATTATTTTTTTCTTCCTGTAAAACAGAAAATGACGTGTGCTTATGTGAGTTAGTGCTAACCGATTTCAACCAACAATGTCACGACATCCACCTGTCAATCATTCTGCAACTGTTAGCCGTTAGCAGCACAGAGCTACTGTAACAGCTCGCTAGCTAGCAACATTTGAAACACTTTTCAACGATCAAATCAAATTGCTCCCAACGTTATGTCCCGCCTGCCTAGCCCGTTTTACTCGGAAATACGTCACGCTACAGAAGCTAGATACTCCGTTTCAGCTCGACTTCAATGTAAAACGGTATTATAAGGTATTACATTATCAGCAAAAATGTTACAAATTACAATATCAATCAGGGCATTTTATTACATTCTTGGTCAAGTTATTAAATTACTGGGTTTTATTACATTTCCAATCAAGTTAACTGCAAATGCTATTGCATTTTCAGGAAATTATTACATTACCGGGTGCTACAAGGCCTTAAAAGTGTTTTCTTCCATAACTTAGACATACTTCTGACACAGGTATGAATTTAAGTGATGGATGTGAGGAGCTGTGTTTGATTACCGGGAACCAACCTCCCTCTACCCACTCTCTCCCTACTTTCAAGTAAACAATACTAAATGCATACTGCCCACCATGAGAGTAATAGTAGCCCTTATAATTTTTCAGCGTGCTTGAGATCACATGATCCTCTTTGTTTATAATCATGTGCTGCAGTAGAAATGATGACTTCATCATATTCACAATGAGATAATCTACTGCTAAATGACACTTCTCACAGCTGTAACAGCTGTCGAGTGCAACAATCGAATAGAACTGCATTTCTTCGATGCATTTGAAAAAAGGCCTATACTGTGATTAAGCAGTATGAACAGAATGAGTGACAGAGACAGGATATTGGTTTAAACTGAGATGTTATGAAATGTGCCACAGCTCCAGCAGCATGCCGTACAGCCGTGCTGTGAATTTATAGTATCTGATAAGAAACACCAGTGACGGATATTGCGACTTATAAAGAAAGAGCGAGAAAAGCTACACTGAATACAAAAACGGTGTGTGTGTGTGTGTGTGTGAACTTAAATTTTCCATATATTTGAACATATAACAAATACAAAAGTAAACATGTTTTAACAGTTTTGAAGAACCCTCTTCTGGTCACAAAAGAATAAATAAATTAAAAAAACATTACAGTTGTCACGAGTCGCTGTTTTCTGAACTGGAGTTGCAGAAGCTGCTGGTGGCAGAATCTGAAGAACTGCTGCCGCTGACGTGACGAGGTGCAACTTGATCGCTTTTCTCTGGAGGAAGGGAAGTAAAGGAAGCACCATCGCCAATTAGATGCTACAGATGCTGATGGAATTTAAATGTTTTGGGTACTTTGGATCTTTTGAAGTGTGGTTGTATGAGGTACTTGTCCATAGTCTGTATAGATGACGGTCGGTCATCTACTGTAGGTAATACACCGACTATGGATAAGGACCTCATACAACCCCACTTTCAAAGATCCGAACTACCCCTTTAATATCAAATGATTCAAAAGGAGGCTTCATACTTACTTTGAAATTTCTTGAACTTTTTGTACAGACAAGACCTCACGTATCTCTCCAGCTCACGCAGAGTGGACGGCTTCAGTATCTCAAAGTCAATCTCGATCTCGTCTACGTCGGTGTCGCGCATCGAGGGCTCTCGTGTCTGGATGATGTGCACCACGTGGCCCAGCTTTAAGCCAGGTAAGCGGTTAATGTCCAGGGTCAGCTGGTGCTTCTCGTCGTACGTCATCTGCAGACTCTCGTCGTCCGAATCCCAGTCTTTGCTTACTTTCCACCCGGAATTCAAGAACAGCAGTCAAAGGAAGTGACACACTATGAAAAATATGGGTGGGGGAAAGAAATCGATTCATTTAAATCTTGAGATTTTTAAAATCAAATTTTCAATGCCAGAATCGATTCAATTGCTTATTTTTTGTCAATACAGAGGTAGGAGGAAGTTACAGCTTTTATTGCGATAGTCTTCGCATAATGTAACGTCATATCCGTTCCAAGAAAAACTAAGCAAAGTTAGAAAGGAGGAAATAGCGGACGGTCCAAGATCCGCAGAGATACGACCTGCACCCTCACATTTTAATCCAAAGCATGGCAAATATGACACATAGAGTAAAGTATGGAAACACATTGACTTTCACACATTGTCAGGAAAAGCAGAGTGAGACAAACAGGCTAAAGCTGCATGCAAACTGTCGCAGACATTGCATTGTGGTAACGGTGATACCATCAACATGAGTGCATGTCATGCTCGACTGCAGTAAAGCCAGCCGGCACTGTCAACTCTGTGGTCAAATCAGCTGATGCTACAACTGTAGTGCACCCATATAATCTATAAATACTGACATTTGGTGAGTGGGAGAGCTACAGACAGACTTCTGGCGAAGTTACTGTGTTACTTTGGAAGCACATAGACTAAAGTTGGAGCGTTTTCAAAACAAGGCGTTACAAAAAGGGAATACATATACATGAAAATAAGATTCATGAGATTATATTCACAATAAGTAAAAAACAGGTCACCTGTGTACCTTATAAATTAAAAAGAAAATACCACTAAATTGTGAGGGAAATGTATTCTTTGATTTTACAGTTTGGTGGAGAATATTAAATACATAATTCCTGACAATAACTGATACATTTGAGTTGAGGACATCTCTGATTACATACAGAAGTGTTTGATTTTTTTTTTTCCCCATGGTCTAGTGTTAAAAAAGTAAACAAAAATCGCAATATCGAATCGCAATACTTAAGAATCGCAATGCATATCGACTCGGCACCCAAGGATCGTGACAGAATCGTGTTGGGAGAAAAGTGAATCGTCCCAGGCCTAATGAAAATAAGAGTTCTTGGATTATGCAAAACGTCCTACCTGGAGCTGCCTTTGCGCTGCCTGCCGTCCTCTCTCTTGTCCTTTTCTCTTTTCTTCTTTGGTTTCATCACGGGGACTCCAGAGTATGCAGAGAGCTGTTCGTGAACAGCTTTACGCTGGGTAGAGTGTCAACAGAAATGGGATTTTGAGGTGCCACAAAGTAGTATTACAATATTAAGTGCAGAGGAAAAAAAGTGCTAAGAATTCAAGCCAGAGAGGAGTTGATGTGTGCAAGCAAGTTGGAGGGGATGCAACATAAAATGTAAGAATAAAGGAAGTCTCACTGAGTGATCTACTGTATGCTAGACTGAGTCCCACTCAGAATGTGATTTTATCAGTCAACAATATCCTCCTCAAACAATGAGGAGTCAGAATAAAAAAAAACATCTGATGTACCGGTACTTTATGCATCTATTTCTCCCTGCTGTATATTTGAGAGCCAGAAAATAACACGACACAAATACTTTCTTGTGGTAGCATGTTTAAATCGACGGAAGCCCCGAGAGGCAAGTGAGAAAAAAAGATTTCTGGTGATCCATTCTTTAAGTCTGATTTAAGTTGTTTTCTGTGTTTAAGACTTAAGAACAGGTGAAAAACAGTTTTGTCAGGGTAATCTTTCTAAGTTCTTAAAAAAATAATAAAAAGAAAATAAAAAAAATCATCTGTGAAACAAAGTAGGAAAAAAAAAGTTGGCAGGTGAAAAAAAGTTTTGATCATGTTTTGTAGTATGATGCCAATTACACGTTGGCAAATTAAAGGGCAAACCTGAAGCTGCTGTATGCAAAACATAATGTTTGCTCCAGAAAACTCTCTTCTCGTGTGGAAATGAATAAAGTCTACTATAAGTCTACTATACTGATGTGTGGTGAGATTTGAACTTATACGAATATCGCTATCGCAATATTCAACAATGTTATTGCATATTTTTCTCATATCGTGCAGCCTAAGTGCAAGGTAAGGCAAAACCTTAGATAGTTAAACAAGAGGTCAATAAATCCATCAGGAAAATGGGGGTGTTGCAAAGCAAAGAGGTCGCCCATCTATCGGAGAATCAGGTTTGGATTTTCAAACAATGACGTTAAAGTTACAATCTCGAAGATTTCGACGGAGGGGGTCTTTAAATGAAAATCTCAGAGATGTGATTATTACTTTAAATAACAAGACTCTGAGTGAGAGATCTGTGTAGAAACCCACCTGTTCTGCAAACGCCTGTTGGTGCAACTCAGCACGGGAGGCACGCTCCTCTGCAAAGTCGAAGTTGGCAGAACTCTCAGCCGACACGGCACTCATTGGTGAATGCAACTCCACCGGCTCCTCTGGCATCTTTGCGAACCTCTTCTCGAACACTCCCTGAAGCAAAGACACGCACAATGAGGGAAGGAGAATCGAGCAAAATAAAAAACAGAGCCCTAAAGAACCAGTAAAACTACATTACATTCTTTTAATTCTTAATCATTCAAAACACACCTGAAGTTTTCTGGCCCTGGTGACGACATAATGTTGTGGAGGGTTGTATTTGTAGCAGTTGGAAAAAATGAGCCGAACGTCTGCAGCGAAGCTTTGCGCGTCCTGGTACTCTCCTCCAGCCATCTTTTTCTAGAAATTAAAAAGTCAAAGTTATCAAGACAACATATACTTCATGAAAATGAGAAAAAAAATTGACCCCAAGGTTCTCCAAATTCAATTTAAGACTTTTTAGGATGAAATTTATTACCAACTTCACAGCCATACAGACAAAAGTATGAAGGATATAATGGAAAATCAGTATCGATTTTAAGCCCTAACAAATTATTACTTACTTGAATTTATTTATTTATTAAGGACTTGAATTTAATGTACTCTACTGTTGTGTAACACCAAACAGAGTAAATTTGAACATTTATTTGAAATGTTACGTTATTTATTTAATCCTATGAAAGGACGAAAGTCAATACTTTCAAAGACCTCCTCCGGTGAAAATCAAGTTTTTAACCATGTTAACATGTCTATATTTATTATATTTATTTGCTACAAGACATATCATGAGTGAAATGAGCAGTCAACACCATGGCTGATCATTTCTGCCTTGAAACTGCAGTGTGACAACAGTCTCAAAAATCCAGATTCAGACAGCCAGGTTTTATGACATCATATGTCTAAGGATCCAATCAAGTCATTTGTGGATGGGGCATTCCATAGCGTAACTATGGTAGCAGTGGTGGGCGGGGCTTGAGGCCAAATCCAGAATTTCTTAATGAGGGAGAAGAGTAGATTTTTTCTTTTTTACTTTTTTTTGCAGGAAAACCATGTTAAACAACATATCAGTCATAGCAGAGTATACATACTTTAAAATGTGTCTGCAGGAGAACTTTAAGGCCTTATTTTGAAAAGTTTTAATTCAATGTTTTTTAATAGTTTTAAGACCCTGTGGGTACCCTGGTATTTGCATATGTAAATTACGCAGCTTGTACCTTAACAGTGCCGAGATCCATGGGGTATTTGATGATTTGGTGGTAATCGTGCAGCTGCAGAGCTTCGGTGTCGACGGGCTTGTAGAAAGGCCAGGCGTAGGCTACGTATTTCTTCGACATCATTTCCTTCAGGATGTCGTTGCAATACTTGAGCTGGTCGCTCGGCCCGCCCCGTTTAGTTTCTTGCTGTGGCGACTCATTTCCTTCATAATACTTATTCACGGAGGGGTTGATGGCTCGGTCTGTGCTTTCACGTCTCCTCAGGCTGCTTATGGCTGCTGAGGAGAAACCAGTGGCGTCTTCTACCTTCCGCTTCAGCCCTCTCTTCTTCATTGGCACAAAAAAAAACACCACAATGAAAGGTTAAAAATTATTCTCAGGATCTTTGGTTTTTAAAATAATACGATTGAGGGACAGAGACAGAAATGGCGACTCACTTTCGTGGCGGTCTGTGGAGGGTGTTTGGGCGCTGTGGAGGGTGTGTAGCTGAGGATCGGCGGAGATGTGGGCGACGCAGCTGAAGCCCAGGGGGTCACAGTTCCATTCTGCCCACCTGCATACATGTGTTGAACACAAATGAGAGGAAAAGAGAAAAAAATAAATAAAATTGACCGCCTTGAAGTCGCGGCTTACATCCATGTCTATCTAGACTCGCATAATAAGTGAAGCACAGAAGATCTAAACAATCACCACAGTTTCAAGATTAGAGTCACCAATTCAGTATCTGACCAAATGTTATGACGTTGGATAACAGACAGAAAAGCATCATGATGTCGCAGTGAAGTTGACGTTTGACCTTTTGGGTATAAAATGTCATCACTTCATCATTTTATCTTATGAGACATTTGTGCGAAATTTTATCATGATAAGCGCAGGGATTCTTCCCTTGCATGGCAGCTGGATTCTTGCGATATCACGCGAGAATCGTGGATTTCTTGATCGCTTGAATCCCTTGCCAGGCTGCAGTACAAGCGTTTGGGTCCGGACAAGATCTGACCGGACCAATCAGCGTCCTGTGAGGAGCTACTTGTAGCTACGAGTAGCTATGGCTGTGGTTTAGGTTTTCGTTCAAACAACAATGACAGCAATGGCTGCCAAGCTCACGGTACCAGCAGGTGTGGGCGTGGTTTAGGTGTGTGAGCTGCGCGACTGTTCATTCCAAACAACAATGGCGGCTCCACGTAGATGCTGCGATACCGCAATAGTGTTGGTGATATCAGAAATGGAGAATATTTCTTCATTGAAAGAAGAGCAAAGAACTACACTGGAAGCATTTCTGCACTTCTCATGACTGGCACGACTTTGATAGACAGACGGTTCATCCAATCATGAGATGGGCTTGTTAGCCTGCTTGTTTTTCGGCGTTGTAAATCGAAATTTCGACCGTAATTCAGAAGGGAAATGACAGGGAAGTGAAGGGACAGTCAACGAGAGAAAGCTTCAGATGCATTTGAATACTTCTCACTTTGAAGCCCCAAAAGTAATATTCAGGACAGACGTAGTATTGATTTTTTCTTGCAATATTATTCGTCTTTTCTGGCCACAAGAAGCAGTGACAAACATCCAGGGTTTGCATTTAATCTAAACTAAATAGATGACATCTCTCTGTGTCGCAGACTGTTTTCCCCCTCTCATTTACGAAAAAGCACACACAAAGACATGTTTTTCTTTGTGGCAGTGAATCTGTGTGCCTTCCATCATGTACACATAACATGATTAGAGAAAACCCACACACAATTACCATGCTAATAGCCGTATACATCTCTAATGTGCATTATAGTTTGAGTGGAATGAGAAAAACACACTTAAGAAGAAACCCAATTTCCATGACTGCGGAATTCAACCTCACTAAAGGACCCACGGGGCAGAAAGTATGTCGTTTGGAGCAGTGTCATTTCAAACAGAAAGGAAAAAAAAGCAGAGAGACAGAGGGTCAGTGATGCAGTTAATCTCAGCTGCTGGCTGAACTGTCATGAGACTTTAGGGTGGCACTGATGTTCATGCAGGCTGAAATGTGCTGCTTTCACACACACAATAAAAGCATACTGCAATGACAGTCACAATGTTTTGCACACCTGTAAAATGCTACGGGCCAAATGAAGATCTTGGTGTAACCTTTTCACTTTTATTATTAGATAGAATAAAGGCTCAGACAGCATTTAAACTGAAAGCAGGGCCTGCATGAGGTCATGCACAAAAGGCACTTAGAAAACTGAAAAAATAAGTTTAGAACGGAAACAAATGCCTCATCTGATTGTTCATATTTCACTTCTTTCTAATTCATTTGATTAAAATTGTTTTATACGTTTCCTTTCTTCAACTTTCCTGTTGTGTAGGAACTACACTCACAAATACATCTCATCCTGTTGTGTCTGAACAACAGTCTACACCTACTGCAGAGCATTCAGTTCACACCATATCATGTTAAAGGGGTAGTTCAGATTGTATGAGGTACTTATCCACAGTCAGTGTATTACCTACAGTAGATTGTGGTCGGCACACCCCCAGTTTGTCATGGAAGCTATGTTCTGCTGTGGACGGGAGCCACACAGCAAAACGCATTTTAGACACCTAAAAAAATACATATCTGTTTAAGTGTGCACTATATTTACAGTATTTTCACTGCTTTACCTTGGCGTTAAACAGCCGTTTATGGCGGGGAACAAAGCCACCAGACCCCTTTGCAAAAACAGTAATTTTACCTCGCAGAACACGGGAGTTGCTGGTCTACCGCTGCCTCTATCGGTTAGTTGGTTTGTTTTGTTAGTTTCTAACCCTTTTAAAACACCAAAGTCGCACAATAACACAAACAAACTAAGCAATCGAGGCAGCGGTAGACCAGCGGTTCCTGTGTTTTGTGAGGTGAAATGACTGTTTTTGTCATACATCATACGCTTAAACAGATATTGATTTTCTTTTAGGTGGTCCTTTTTTAGTTGGCTAAAATGTGTTTTGCTGTGCGGCCCCATCCACAGTAGTACATTGCTTAGCTTTCGAGTGGGCACTCGTGTCTGCTTCTGCAAACTGGGGTCATGCCGACCGCTATCTACTGTAGGTAATACAACTCAATTCAAAGGGGCTTTATTGGCATGGGAAAAATACATTTACATTGCCAAAGCAAGTGTGAAATAACTCAAATGTACATACAATAAGTATAGATCTAGTACAATATGGTGTAAACTTGCTGTGTAACATTTCACATCTGTGATCAAATATATACATGAAAATAGGTAAAGTTTAACTTAAATATAACCCGAAAAACTGGGAATGTTCTCTTACAAATATATACATATATAGGCCTATATATACACAGATCAGTAAAGATAGCTTACAATATAAATAGAACATGGTGGACTTGGCTGTTAAAAATGTAAATACAAATAAGTAAAAACTGTTTGTTTGTTTTTAATTAAAATGTATCTGCCCTCTATGTACAGTGTTTATGTACAGAGACGGGTCAGTGCAAATTTTCACTGCAGGAATACACAGATGATGGACAGTTTTTATGGTGGTTTGTTCCATCTGACATAATACACCGACTATGGATATATACAACCCCACTTCAAAACATCCAAACTATCCTTTTAAATTCATTCATCACAACTACCAACACCTATGTATAAGGTGCATCCTTTCAATGCATGCACAACCTTCCTACTGTACGTGACCCCTGGCTGCCACAGGAGTATTCTGTGTGCAGTTTATTGAACGCATGTGACCTGACTGATGAGATTCAAATTCCTGTTACGTCAAATAATTGTAATAATGTTGCAGCAGCCTGAAGCAGTGTTACCTGTTCTTACATGTAGGTGCATTACCTGCAGTGCTACTCTTTTTGCCCCTCCCTTTGGCAACGTGAGGAACAATCTCCTCTTCCAGCTGTGGCATTTGGGCAACTTTTTGCAAGAAAACCTTTTCCACGGCGAGCGCCATCAGCACGATGTCATCTGTAGGCTAGAGGACACAGGACTTAGTTTCTGTGAGGCTAACCAGCGAGCGTGGTGCGTTCCCAATCATGACGCTCCTCACCTTGTTATACGTGTAGCAGTTGGTGAACATGGTGGTGAAGTCTTGCATACATTGACTTGCACTCCAATAGTAGTTGTTCTCTAGTCGTTTCTTGATGGTTCCCAAGTCCATGGGAGATGTTATGATCGTATGATAATCCTGATTAAGAAAAAGAGTCAATGTGTCAGAACGATGAATGTAGTCTTGCTTTTTGTTTCTGCCCCACATCTGATGAAGAAAAGTTTATATAATGCACAATTCCCATTTCTCACTTCCAGGATGATTCCAGTTTATCACAATTTGGATCTTATTTTGATAGTTTTGGCCATAATTGGCCATCATAAAACATGGTGCTCCTCAAGTTAGTCTAATATGCAGAGATCTGGGAACACAGCAATATTGTTAACATGGAGTCAGACAGGGAGAAAACAAAAGCACTTAGATGATCAGAAACCCCCAGATTAGCTACATTTATTTGGAACTGAAAGTGCAAATTAAGACAAACTTTTAAATTATTATGAATCAGTCTGTTGTTGTACGGTAGTCCATGCACACAGCTGTGCTGTGCAATGAAGGGTTATTAGCATTATTATTACCATCCTCCTTACAAAGTGTTTTAGATAATCTGGCTAAAAGGTTTGCTTGTTTACAACATGTCTGATCGTGTTTCTGTCCCAATCTGGCTTTGTTGTAGTGATGTCACCATGTTCCCAGATCTCAGCAATTAATTGAATTCAATTAATTGATAACAATGTTATCATAACTGGCCAAAACGATGTAAATAACTAAAGTTGTAAATATGGATGCACCGATCCGATACAGATAGAGATCGGTGACAATGGAGCCGATCCATTTCACTCAATTCAATTCTATGTTTATATAGTAAATACATTATATACTGGACTTTTAATTCCTGTTTAAGTTTTGACCAATTTGTTGTTGCATTTAAAAGCTCCAATGAGAAATGGAAAAAAAAAGACATGCACATCCCAGGTGCCCATTGGGATGGGTGCTGGATCAAATGGTGTTCCTGTTAACAAGTATTTTAATGCTTTAAGTAGCGACGTTTCGAGCCACCAGGCTCTTCCTCAGATTTCCTCCAGATGTCCACGCATATTTGGTGTGCAGATCTATTCGTGTGTTTCTATTGCTTTTAAAAGGTTTACAGTTTAATTCTAATTCCTGTTAATTTTGAAGATTGTTTAACAAGTTGCTGGTGCACAATTTATTATTTTACTAATAAATTAACAATTTGGTACATTTATATCTATGAATTTATTTCTAACAGTTTATATTAGAAAGTTAGGAGAGCAATGTTTCAGTCAAGCCTGAGCTATATGTATCAGGAGTGAAAAAGTGGAATTGGTGCATCCCTAGAAATATTCTTTCACAAGGTATCCAGCCATGCAGATACTTTTTTTGGTTGCATTTGACCATCTGAGTTATCTGTCAGAGATTTCTACATTCAATCCCTAACAGAGGTGAACGGAATTCTTTTCCAAATTGTACTTCAATTTTAACACCAACATTTCACTCAGAACATTGTCTGGATTATTACTCTGGATATTCCAACACTTTAATTGGGACTAATTTAGAGCTACAGCAGGGACGACTTATGAAATGGTCCCTATTAAATCAGTTCATCAAATTAGGTAAATTACATCATTAGAGCATCTACTTAAAAGCATTAAGCCATTAATTACATACTGATTAGCATGTAAAGACGTGTATAAAAATTCTAGCATTACTTTGTTAGAGAAACAAAAAATGGTGGTGAACAAAACGTAAGTGACAACATGAAACAAAAGAATGACAAAAACAGAAGAAATTCAAGGATTTAGAAGCAGTTTTACTTCAGTGAAAGAAAAGAGGAACAAGAGAAGACAAACATTTTAGACGGATGACAGACAGTCACACAGTGGGAGTTCCTGTGCGAAAGAATTTACCTAGTTCAGGCGTATCAGCCTATAGGCCACTTTGTTTGTAAGTAACAGGTTTTTTTGTACATAAGAACCTGAATATAATGTATTTGGCAGCAAATATACAACTGACTTTTTCTGAGTTATTTATCACAATTGCAGTTATACCATGCTACAAAGTGCAGATGTACAGCTTGCAAAGCCACTATGGAAGCCACATATGTTGGTTTATTTCAGGATTTATTTCCTGGGCTGCATTCGGATCCAAATTAGCACATTCCCTTCCCTCGCTGTAGTCCCTTTAGCGAGCCCTTGGTGATGCAACCCTTCTGGTTCCTCCAATCGAAGGGGAGAAGGGCGAGGGAACACAACCACTAGTCAAAATCGAACAGCCCTCACAACCACATTTAGCAAGGAAGTGCTGTGCCGTAGCAACCTCTCGTGCACATGCATGGCGACCTCGTGCATTGGATTGTGGGATACACTTCATGCTGGAAGCTTGCATTTTATACCCTTCGTGGAAGGGAGGACAAACGAGGGATCAAGGGAATGTAAATGCTCCCTTCCTTCATAAAAGTTGGAACACAAATGGTCTGTTTACGGGTGAATTATTCCTTTAATGTTAACATTCTATCCACTTTTCATTGAATTTCCTTAAAAATATCCTTAAAATGTATTTGTTTTTGAATACATCAATAAATAATACAATTAATTAAATCATTAATTCATATATATATAGATTTTAATTTTTTTTTTTAACTAGCAAGCTACACACTGAATGTCTTGTGTTAAATGCTGGATTGAAAGCATCTTTAAAAGTTTGAAAAACATTGACAACATTTGCAAACTACTCACTGGTAGTCCGAGAGCGACTGCATCAACAGGCTGGTAAAAAGGCCAAGCGAACTGGTGCCGCCACAGGGATTTGATCACTACATTCTGCATGTACTGCAGCTGGTTGGTCCTCCGGCCTGGCCTGGCGGGGTCCGTCACCTTAGGAGGCGGAGGATTGACAAGCCGTGGAGGCCGAGGGTCTGCTGCTGACATGACGGCAGCAGCTGGCGCTGACTGGTCTCCAACAGGTGAACACAACCTCTGCTGGTTGCCGTTCTCTTGAATTCTGCAGCTTTCGTCTGTCAGCTCATCAAAGGTTTCAAGGGAACGCCAGCTCACTTCATTCATAGTTTTCACACCAGACAATGTGATCTGTTGACATAAAAATATGAGAGTGTGGTAGGTCAGAGATCACTTCTATGGTCCACAAATCAAAGATATGCAAAATAAGCAGCCTCTACTGACAATGTAATGTAGCTATGGTTGATATATTTTAAATTTGGATGCAACACAGGGGTGGTGGGGATGGACTTTCTAAAACAAAAGGTCACAGCAGAATACACAAGCTTGCAAACACATTAAGTCTAAATTTGGACAACGGGCAGAAAAACACAAAATAATCCATACCTAGGTGTATGTGTGTGGTGGTTCTCTACATATACAGCTATACCAGTATTCTGATCTGTGCATCCATGCTGGCATGTTGTTCAACTGCTGTGATTGATTAACATGTTTTTGCTTACTTTTTGGACAAGCCAAAGAGCAGAGATGGCCCTACCCATTAAGCGATATAAGCAACTGCTTATTAAATAAACATGAGACAATAAGGAAATCAAAATAAAAATGTGTACATGATGTGTGCTTAAACTAGTAGCCTACTTAATATGCACAAATTGGTTCAGTGCCATGTGAAGTGGCAACACGTTACAATGAGGGGGGGCCCATAAACCAAATCCTGCTTAGGGCCCCCAAAAGTCTAGGGCTGGCCCTGCCAAGGAGTGCCTATACCAGTGATGAATGTTTGTTCCACAATATGATTCTGGGGTGTTTTATTGTCATGTTGTACAGGAAATAAGATAAAATAATGTGGCCAAAGATCATTAAGATAGAGATTTTAAAAGGAAACATGGTTTTTAAGTTGACACTTTGTGGCTTCACAGTTAACCTAAGTTACACTAATGCGTATAACTACATTTATAATACATCTACTGGCTTTAAAGGGGAATTATACTCATTTTCAAAACCCTACATGTTAGGGTTAGGGTTATAGTCTAAGAGTAAAAATATTAACAAACATGAACAACTCAGTTTGAGTGCTAAAATGTATAAAGTCTGGAACTGCTGCTCTGACAATTAATTGGGAAATAAGTTATATATGACACAGAGCACCCAGGGGAATGTCCTCAGTATTTTGGTAACATCACATTTTCTGTTTCAGAAATAAGAACAGAATAAAGCTAATTTGGGTATAAAAAAGAAAACAAACATTCTGTGGGTACACAACCCCAGTCTTTATACCTGTCATCACTTCTCTGGTTTCTGGCTTTCAGAAAGAGCAGCACATGTTCACACTTATTGATTGAGCTTTCCTAGCCCAGTGTAAATAACGTATAGGAATTCTTAAGGTAGTATTCCCCTTTAACCTCCTGACATCGACACGTTACCAGACAAGATAGCAAAGAATTAGTTTGTCAGTTGTTGGTTTTTTAAGTACAATACATACAGCACCAGACCAGCTATAGGGGAAGATAATGGCCTTAACAACGTTGAGTGAGGGAAGCTACAACTAACTCTGCTGTGTTGTTAGCTTTACTTAAGCTAGCTAGCTGACGAAAATGTACACGCGTGACGCGCACAATGCCATCAATTTATAACGTTAAACACACATGTCGCCAATACAAAATAAGGAATAGACGTTAGCATAACTGCTGCCTACTTTGCATACAACGGTCCAGTCCGACAGCCCTGCATTGTTTTGAGGAGGTCGAGTTTCAGCACAAAGCGGGGCTAACATTACCTGTTGTCCTCACACAACGGCATGTTCTTATCTCGCAGGGGATGACGGGAGTGTCACGGGTAAAAAAAAAAAAACACTCAACTAACTGTTACTGGAGTTTTTGCTAACTCATTTTTCAAAGAAGGAACGTTGAAATGAGTTTATGGGCTGCTCAACTTCAGGAGAGGCCACACCCAGCACAGAAGCCCAACTAGAAAGCCCAGTTAACTCCAGAGTGCACCGCCAGACCAACTGCAACTTTGAAAATGAAAACTTTCTTACTGAAACGCGCCTGATGCAGAAAGAACGTGCTCTCCTCTACTGCCCATGCTCATTCCCCGACCTCGATAGCTTCATTGGTGCGGATTGTAAACAAAAAGTGGACACCGCCACCTACTGTGCTGGAGCCATGCTAATATATTACAATGATATGATAAAAGGGAGCATGTCTACACCATAGACTGAGCATACCTGACCGAAACTGCTTACAGGGTATTCGTTTGCTTTAAGTAGTTGCCGTTAACTAGCTTAACTACCATGGGGTAAGTTAACTAGTCAAGTTTTATGACACAATAATTGAGCCTCAACATTGACAGTCTCATTCTCAAACGAAAAACAATGTACGCAGGGCAAACAGCCCAAAACACGTTATGAATGTCGATTACCAACCTGAGACGAGTATAACAGGGTGAAACATTATTTCCAGCAGAGTAAACCTTGGGAAAACCACGACCAAAACCAAACTGACAAAATAAGTACACTTGCCTTTTTGTCCCTCATTTGCTTCCGTTACTTCTGAGGGTAACACGCATGCGCAGAGAAGCACCACCACCACACCACATTCCCCGCTTCTCCTCGCAGGCAAACATCCAGGAGCAAGGATTTATGCGTTCTCCATGATCGTCTGAAAAAAAATATACGTGTATTTCTGCTTCCAATCTCCACGAGGAGTAACAATCTGACCGCGAATCTGCAGTAAATCCCCGTGAGTATCGTCTTATGACTGATTCCTCATTGTTTGAATGGAGGGCCCCTCCGTGGCAGCTCAGCCAATTTGTCAACAGCATCAATGCGTGTAAAGCAGACGGCTACACGATCAGACTGCTATTAGCTCTCGTATTAAACCAGCGGATTTAAGATTGAGTTGTTGTGTATCTCTCGCTGTCCGGCTTCAAATCCCAAATGTTTAAATGCATATATAACGCTACAGTATGATGATATAGGCAGCTAATGTTACTGTCAGATTTGAACTTACCAGCGAAAGGATTCCGTGTCGCCCTTTGTTTAATATTTCTTCTTTTCACATTTATTGCATTTAAACACGAATTGACGTTAACGTATTTGTAATTGATACCAACTAGCTGGTCTTATGATCTTAGCTGACCGTATAAAATGTCTCTATTCAGTTTTTTAAACCTTAACAAGGCCAGTTAACGTTAGCTAGCTAATTGCTAATAGCCGAAATAGCTACATTTAGAGATAAAGCTATGCTAAAATAGAAACAGCCACACAGTTCATGTCTTTTTAATAACTAAAGACGAGGAAAAATGCATCCTTTGCCAATAAATTAAAGTACAGTATTTACTGAAAATTACAGTATCATTCCCCGTGGTTGCATGGCTATGAATTGTCTCGTCTATTTGAAACAGCTGTCATAGTTTACAGGATTAGCATTGTTATAACATGTTTGATCATTGTGTCAATTAAATCTGGCATGTGCTGTACAGTACAATTCGAAATCAGTTGAATTAAATGATGTATGGAGAAATCAGTGTTGCACTTTTAATCGTTATGAAGATCAACCAATGCAAATAATTATTGTAATCAAACATTTTGTTATTTACATTATACACTAATGCATCAATGTGTTATGTTGTGACACTGGGACACAGCTGTCTCCTCATAATACTTAAACACTGTCCAGCTATTTCACGTTTGAATAACGGTAGACATCCAAACCCTGTATGTTGCTGTGACTTTTAAAATCCTCAGACTGTGCGTACATTGTTTCACAATGGCTGTCTGTGAATGTAATGGTACTTACTATCTTATAAAGGATTTAATTCTTAACCTATTCCAATATCTGTTTCTTCTCTGCTTCAGGATCGTGCTCAATAGATGCTCATTTCCTCACCATGGCAACAGAAGATAAGAAACCAGAGACTGACACAAAACCTCCAGTTGTCCCATCAGCATCTGCCAGTCAAAGCAAGGTTTGGATTTGTCTAGTGTTTCCTGCAGCTTCCCAGTTTTCTTTTTGATAAATAAATATTTTCCCATTTGTCACACATCAGGGGGTGATTTTTAAAATGTCACGTTTTGTTTTCATTCACAGTCTGCACCCGCCAAGCCAAACTACAGTCTGAAGTTCACATTAGCGGGCCACACTAAAGCCGTCTCCTCCGTCAAATTCAGTCCGAGCGGAGAATGGCTCGCCAGCTCATGTGAGTTCTGTTTCCATTTCCTCTGTCATGTTTCCTTTAAACAACATGTGGGGCCACAGTAAATTAGGGCTGCAGTAACGATTATTGTCAGTATATTTTAATCTGCCAACTGTTTTCTCGACGAATCGTTTAGTCCATGAAACGTTAAAAAAAATAGTGAAAAAACAGCATTCACAATTTCTCATGTCTCGCTTGAAAAATTACTGAAATAATTATCAAAGTAGAATACTATTTGCCCTAATCAGTATTATTAAGCCATATTGTGAAACATCTGTTTAGAGTAGTGGGCCTAGATTTATGGAGGCGGTAGCAAAACACAGAATTTGTTTTGTCTTTACAGCTGCTGATAAACTCATCAAAATCTGGGGAGCGTATGATGGCAAGTTTGAGAAAACCATATCTGGACACAAACTGGTGAGTTAAACACATTCTCATCTTTTCTGCTGCAGTGTTTGTGCTTTTTGGTTCTGTTGTGATAGATGGGATTGTATTTGACCCATGTGAAGTACTTGTAGTATGAGAAAGGCAAATTTGAAATAAGGCTATTGAAAGTGCAGTACATTTTAATGTGAATATAAGCTGTCCTGATCAGAGTACTATGTCCCTAATTATTACCCATGAACCTGCAGGGTATATCTGACGTGGCCTGGTCCTCTGACTCCAACCTCCTGGTGTCGGCATCGGATGACAAAACCCTGAAGATCTGGGACGTCAGCTCGGTAAGAGAGCAGATTGATTGACCATCTTACTTAAATTTTATGAATTAGGCTGCGTTCAGACTAGATCAGGCGTTGCGGCGAAAACGCCAGTCCTCCCATTAATTTGAACGTGGGTAGTGTGTTTAGACTGCGGCGGTGGGGGCAGTAAACACCCCTACCTCTATCTCTGCCATGGGACGGGGACCAGAAACAACTTTAAGTTTTCTCCTCAAGTATGACACTTTTGTTTCTCCTTAGCTGAGGGACGGACTTAAGGGTGTTGCACAGAATGCCTTAAAATGTTTCCTTAGTTAAGGGAAAAACTTTGAGGCATTTACTGCACTGAAAGAGATTTTACAGTAGTACAATTCTAGTTTCAATGGAGACCATTTGTTTGCACTGTGGCTGACATTGAAGAGGGACAAGATTGAGTCAATATGAATGTTTACAAAAACAAAGATGTATTTTATTTGTCTACACAAAGACTGCACCACTGGCATTATTCATGAAGTATGAAAAGGAAATCCCTGCACACTCTTAAGATTCATATCTGTGGTTACTGCCAGCGTTAACTAGCTGAAGGTAGTCTAATATCAGCTGTGCTTTGAGTGAGAAGTACTTTTTCATTTTTTGTTGCCAGCGAGAATGTGACATTTCAACTCGGTTTTTCTCTTTCGTCTAGGGGAAATGCTTAAAAACTCTAAAAGGTCACAGCAACTACGTGTTCTGCTGCAACTTCAACCCCCAGTCCAATCTTATCGTGTCCGGATCGGTGAGTATGAAGCTGCTGGCATAAAACAAGCAGTGGAAGCAGATGTTAGACCTTTGAGAATTATAGGCCTGTCTCTGTGGTGTTTTGAAAAACGTAAAAAAGTGTTTGTTTTTTTGCTTCCAGTTTGATGAGAGTGTAAGGATATGGGATGTGAAGACCGGGAAGTGTTTGAAAACATTGCCGGCTCATTCTGACCCTGTCTCGGCTGTAAGTGTTTTTTATTTGTTTATTTTTATACTGAACAGTATAGGAATCTTTTAGACTTCAGATTAGCAGTAATGTGACGATCTGTCTCGGCTTGCAGGTTCATTTCAACAGAGACGGCTCTCTGATTGTGTCCAGTAGCTACGACGGCCTTTGGTGAGAACAAACCCCTTTTTGTCTTTACATCCACTCGTCTAGATCAGTAGTTCTGAAGTTCACATTCACTAATCATGCTGCATCTTTGCTCTCAGTAATGGCAGATTTATAAAAGCGACAGCGGAAAATGTCAAGCTGTGGTGTCTCGTTAGATTATTAATGGATCTTTTAACTTATTTGTCACAGTACGGCATGCAATAATGTGCCATTAGTTACCAACAGTTTTATGTCATGAAAATAATCATTATAGACATAATGTATAACCCATAGTCTCGTTATATTTATATGCAGAAATGCTCATTAGCATTGTTAAGACAGTAATCTAAAATGACAATGAAATCTGAACAGGAGTGGTCAGCTGGAGACGCGTGATGGACACAGGTGTGAACGGCCACGTGTCTCGGCTGTCCGCTTGTGTTTAGATCACCGAAACGCATTTTAAAACCACAGGGTGTAAACAGGTTCTGTCTGTGGCAGACAGAAGAAAAAAAAAGAGCTCATCTGGTCGCCTGGCAACTCTTCCCACACTACATATTTGTGTTGCTGAGCTCGATCCAGAAGAAGGTTTTTTCACTGCTGCCACTCCTTTTTCATTCCAAAATTTGCAACAGTCGACAGAAAGTGTGTATTTTGAGAAACATGAACACAGAACTCAAAAGATTTGTTGTGACGTACGGAAGCCGCGAGAGGAAAGTGAGAAAAATCAATCATGGTCCGTTTCACAGATTAGTATTTTTTTTAGGAACGTGGACAGATTATCCTGGCAAAACCTTTTTTTTTCACCTGTTTTTAAATCATAAACACAGGAGAGAAAACTATTTAGATCAGACTTAGAAAATGGATCATAAGATTTATTTTTCTCACTTGCCTCTCAACAACAACAACAACAACAACAAAATGCCTTAATAAGCCCTAATTCATTTTTTTCTATTCCCAGCCGAATCTGGGACACAGCATCAGGGCAGTGTTTAAAGACACTCATAGGTAAGATCACCCAGTATGTGCCTTGTTACATGTGAAGATTTTCACTTTATTCTCATTTAACGTATTACAGAAAAAAAAGTTTTAAAATTGTGTAATTTTCCTGTTCTCGTGCCAACTTCTGACAAAACTACATTGCAGTGATAGTTGTGTGTGCTGACGCTGCTCCTGTTGTTGTGTTTACATCAGATGACGACAACCCTCCTGTGTCATTTGTGAAGTTTTCCCCCAACGGGAAATACATCCTGGCTGCTACACTGGATAAGTGAGTATCTCGTACCTGCAGTTAGAGTGAAGTCAATGCTGCTCTTTAGTGTTGATGTTATGTTGTTGATGATTTCCACCAGCAGAGGGCGGCATCACACTGCAACAAGCTTTCCTCAGCTGCAGTTTGACAGAAACAGAATGTGCATGAAATATAGTATTTACATAGTTGTTTTAATGCTCGTTGTTTAACAGATGCACTGCTGTATTTGTGTTTACTTTTCAGCACGCTGAAGCTGTGGGACTACAGCAAAGGAAAGGTAAGCTTTGCATTATTAAGGTCCTTCTAAAATACAGAAATCATCTTGCATGTTGTGTGATTCAGTCAGTTTTTAATTTATTTATTGGAATAGTGTAAATTAATGTGAGCCAGTCTCGTGCACATGTAGTTAATCATATTAAGACACATTTATTCCTGATAATGGTGTTTGATATGTTTAATCTTTAGTGAACAAATCAAGCTGCATGAGGGAATAATGAAATTCTATATGTTTACTAATAAATACGTTATTGCATGTGCTGCTGATGGTTATAGTTTTGACCGTGTGATACAAATATTTAACTTTTAATTGCTCCTCCAACATTTCAGTGCCTGAAAACATACACCGGTCACAAAAATGAGAAGTACTGCATATTTGCAAATTTCTCCGTCACCGGTGGAAAGGTAAGATCTAGTTCATCTTTGATGCAACACACAGGATATCTCTGCTCTTTTTATTCCTCCGTTGTTCTAATAAACCCTTCCTGGTATTTAATGCCTCACCCATGCAGTTTGCATATTAATATTGTACGCTTTTGAAATGATTGGCTCCATGCCGCTAAATGTAGCCGCTCTCTTGCAGTGGATCGTGTCGGGCTCCGAGGACAACATGGTTTATATCTGGAACCTGCAGACAAAGGAGATTGTGCAGAAACTCCAGGGCCACACAGGTACGGGAGACGCGCTGTATCTTACTTTGTTTTTGAAAGCATAGATTTTAAAGGTCCTATCTTGTAAAGAGTGAGATTTCCACGTTTTTTAAAAAATTATAAAGCAGGTCTAGGTGTTATATAAATACTGTGAAAGTATGAAAACGCTCAAATCACAGAGAAATGCACACAGCACATATTCAGAAACGGTGTCTTTTAAACGAGCCGTCAGGACTTCCGTAAGGTTGTGATGTCACAACTATAGTATATAAAGGTAGAAAGTGCAGCTACAGTGACATTACAGCTGCAGTGCAGAGACGCTGAGAACACAGATGCAGAGCGTTTCAGACAGAGGGTGAATACAGGTATATTCAGACAGACAATAAGATGAAATCATGTAAACATGTTTGAGTAGAAACCCAAAATACAACTATGCACCTGAAAATGAGCAGACTACGGGGCCTTTAAATCTCACTGGGCTTCAACACTTTGTCCTAACGCAGTGTCACCCGTCTTTCAGTAAGCAAATTGATTTTTAAGACGGATATTTCTGGCTGTGTGTAAATAAATTGCACCCTTTCATTTCTCCGTCTCCTTTTCAGACGTCGTCATTTCGACCGCCTGCCACCCGACAGAGAACATCATCGCGTCTGCGGCTTTAGAAAATGACAAAACCATCAAGCTATGGAGAAGCGACTGCTAAGCCCCCCTTTTTTTTTTTTGGATCTTTTGGGCCATTCATATTTTTTTTTCTTTTTACATTTTTTTCTATGTTTTGTTGTAAGAAAAGAGGACTTTTTTTTCTAACAGAGAGCTCCTGCGGGATGCAGAGGGCTTTCAGGTAATGAAATTCAGCACGGAGAACCAAATGAGTCACATCCGCCACATACAGTATCAGCCGAAAAACCAGTTCTGCAGCGGACGCGGCGCGTCCCCCTCGTCACATCTGAGATATGCCATGCGTCTGTTAACGTGTGCCACATTTTGTCGTCTCCACGGGGCAGTTGGAGACTTGTTATACTTTACAACAATGTTGATGCTCTGTTCTGGTACTTCAGTATTTTTCACACTGCATTTAACCCTGATGTCACTGCTTCATACTGGTCTTGTACAATAAATGTAACGCTTATTTGGCCTTTCTACGATTTCGTTCGCCTTTTTAATTTGTTTGTTATTGTGTAGTGTCGTCTAAAAGAGGTGGAGAGCTGACTTTGACAGAAAGATTTAGATAAAAAAATGTAAAAAAAAGACACGGTTGTTATTAGTTCATGTGGCACCACTATTTCTTTTTTTTCTTAATATCCAATACCAGATCTCAAGTGTATGGAAGATAGGGCCACATTTGAAAAATGTATCTGAGGATGAAGTCTGAACTCTTAAGTTTAATGTTAGAATTCTGAGATTTATTTTTAGAATTTTGTCAGAAATAAATCTGATTTTATTCACAGATTCTGAGATTAAAGTCAGAATTCTGCCTTTAAACTCAGAACTAAAATACATTTTTCACATGTGGCCCTAATACTCTAATGTACAAGTGTGCGCTGTGTGCCATAAGAAGTTTCTAAGTCCTATTAGGGCAATAAAGCAGGTTAGTGTTGGGAAATACAAGAACAAAGTCAAAGATGCCTCAAGAAAATGTGATGTATGATGTCACAGGTTATAGTGTGACAGTTACCAAAAAAAACAAATGTTATACATTTTTTACAGTCCTGTTGGAGAATTGAATTAAGTCCCCCTTAGTCAAATTTGACAGTTTTATGACGGTGACCAAATGAAGTTATTTTGTGTTCTAGGTTTTGTACATATGACATTGACGTATTGTGATATATTTTGTTTTTTATGGTCTCTTCTGCTTGATTAGCTCCTGCCAGCAGCAACTTCTGTTCTCTGTAGTTAACCTGGATTTTTTTTTTGTGGAATACATGTTTGCATTTGACAGCTATAACCTGGGACTAAATAAAAACATTTTTTGTATGTTTCATGTGACCGAGTCGTGAGTGAACGTGATGTTGAGTTATGGAGTGTTTTTTCTTGTTTCTTTATTATGCAATATAACAGAATAGCTTTTCAATTAAAAAATAGATTTGAGAGCAAAAATTACCGACACTGCAATCAAGAAATGTTTAATTAAAATGAGTTCGTGATTAAAACAAATCCATAAGTTTTGTTTGCAAATCCAAAAGTAGTGTCGGGGGCGGGACCGATGCTGAAAGATGCAAGACGCGTCTCTATTGGCCAGTCTCTGTCAGAGTGACAGCAGGAGAGTGGCCGAGCTCCAATCGACACTGGCCAATAGGTACTACACGATACTACTACAAAACTTTTAGATTTGCAAACAAAACTTTTAGATTTACTAACAAAACTTGTAGATTTACAAACTAAACTTTTGGATTTGCAAACTAAACTTTTGGATTTGCAAATTAAACTATTTGATTCGCAAATAAAAATTGGATTTGCAAATTAAACTATTTGATTCGCAAATAAAAATTGGATTTGCGAACTAAACTTTTGGATTTGCGAACTAAACATTTGGATTTGCAAATTAAACTTTTGGATTTGCAAACTAAACTTTTGGATTTGCAAATTAAACTTTTGGATTTGCAAAAGAAACTTGGATTCGCAAATTAAACTTTTGGATTTGCGAACTAAACTTTTGGATTTGCAAATTAAACTATTTGATTCGCAAACAAAACTTGGATTTGCAAACTAAACTTTTGGATTTGAAAACAAAACTTTTGTATTCGCAAATAAAACTTAAAATAATTTTTTTTTTCAATGCAGTATTGATAGTTTTGCTCTCAAATCTATTTTTAATTGCAAACATTGTTTGATTGCATCATAAAGAAAAACCCCCTTCATATCGAGTACGCTTTTACATGCATCTTGAACATTACACAGAATCAACCGCCATCAATCAATCTCACTTTGAGTTTTTTTTAATAACCTTTTTTCTGTCCATGAAAGATAGAACATCAGAGAACAACCCACAAAGAACAGATGACAAAAATTCCATCTCCTTTAAAAATCGACAAAAATATAATGAAAGACATTCCCATCTTGCAGCGACAGGTTGAAAAATGGCAAAGTAAAGGCGACACAGTTACCAAAGGTGCCGAAGCCAACAATTCCTCGCACCTTAACATTTTCAATCTGAAAATTGCCTCGTTGAATAAGCTTTTCCACAACGTATACAACAGCCCGCAGAAGAAAAGGGAAAGAACAGAGTACACAAGCAAGGGATAAAATTACCTTTGTACAAAAATAGATCTTTTTTCCAAGTGTTTTTTTTTTCTTTTCTTTTTTTTTTTTCATCTTACTTGAACATTTTTACCGTCTATGCAACAAAGAAAGCAGTGATTGTGTCACAAGCTCAGCTTTTTCCTGATTACACTTTTTGAACATACAATTGCCAAGCAACACGTACATTTCAGAGGGTTTAAAGTCTTTTTTTTTCTCTCTTTCATGATTTTGCTGAGGTCCCATAAACTGCCGAGAAGCTGGTTCTGTTTGAGTTTAGAGCTGCTGCGATTCTGCTGGTTGATCAGGATTGATTTTTTATAAAGTCACGGTCGAAATGCAAAAAAAAAAACAAAAAAAAAAAAAAACCCTCAGATATTTGTGGACAAAAACACCATAAAACTCTGAGTTGTGGAACAGTTTGGTCTGTAAGACTCGTCTCCTTCTTTCAACGTTGGAAATACTCAAGGAACAGATCTGTCGATATATATTTATAAATATATACACATATACATATTAACAAAATATAGCTTTATGTTATAAAGCATTCATGTACGTGATCATTCCATCCTTACTTTATCTACTCAAGAAGATCCTTGTCTGTCCATTTCCTGCAGGGGAGCATCATCATCCACTTTATGGCTTTAAGAGACCAATCACAGTAAACTAAGGAGAATCATGTTAAAGTTGGGTCACCCAGTCCAAAAACAAACCTTTCATCGCTTAATATCTGCTTTTCTTGATTCAAATCGGCAACATTCCTCTCAAAAAGCCCAGTCTTACAAAAAAAGAGTCAGGTTTCTCTTTGTCATAATGCTTACATTGAAGATTTTCTTTGTTTTAACAGACAAACAAGATTTTTTTTCCAGAATATAAATACTGTAAACTGAGCTCAAACTGGCAGTCAATACTGTCACCTGGATAGTTTGTAATAATACAGGACACCTCGCCGAAACTGTCATAATATAACCATGAGCGAATAGGTCTGAAGTTATTGCTTCTTCTTTTTTTTTACAGTTTTAACAAGCAGACACTGAAGTTTTCATCTGATCAAAATAAACACAACGCAGTGAGAAAGTGCCATCTTTTTTTTGTCTGATTAAATACTTGTAGAAAAATTCAAGTAATGTCGCAGCGCCGCTTGTCTTCCAGTAGAGGGAGCCGGCAGCTCTTTAATATAGCCATCACGCTCTCTTATCCAAACTGACTGGAAGGAAATGTTGTAGTCCTGCTCGGAGTTAATAGTGTACAGTGTCTGAACTCTTTCTCTTCTGAAGGAAAGAGATCATTGGGCGCCCGGGGGATCAGTTTCACAGAGGTGGATTAACATCTGCACAGAGGCCCCTCTGTGAAACTGGACCCAAAATCATGATGAAAAATTTACATTGTATCATTGATGTCTTGGTCGGAGTCAGCACCTCTGTGGAGTCCTGATGGTGCCACCACAATAATTACAGACTATCAATTAATACGCTGATAAATTGGATAAAAAAAAACAATAATAAAATGAACTCGTGAAGCCAACAGCTGGTCAAGAAACAGCTCCTGTTGCTGCTCTGTGGGTTGGACTTCATTTCATTTTTTAAAGTGATGTTTTATAAATGAAAGCAACCACAAAATGGAAAGTGTAAATGGTAAAGCGGGAGACAAATTCATTGTGATATACAACACTTACTAACCTTTTCTTTAAGGCGTACCCCCACACCTCTGCACCCCCACCCATCACGTTCCTAATGTGTTCATTTCAATTGATCATTAACTGGATATTATCCAACACTATTTACAAGATTTTTTCATGCAATTGTTACAGTATTTTACAATGCAGTTACGGTATTGTTTTCATACAGTTTAACTGTGGATGTTTAGGTTAGTTTGGTCAAGTCTGCATTCATACTACTAGTGGCAGAAGCTAGATGTTATGTTATGTCTTATTTCACTATTGCATTCATTCCTTTTAGTTATTTTTTCAGCCATTTGTCCATTACTTTGTTAACCTTTTGAGCCATATATCCATTACTTTTAAAGTTTTCAGCCATATATCCATTACTTTTACTTAATTTATCCATAACTTTTAGTTATTTCTTTTCAGCCATGTATCCATTACTTTTAGTTAACAAACTATTTGAACTGTATATTCATTATTTTTAGCAACTTTTTAAAAAAGATTTCTAATGAAATTATTATTATTACTTTTTTTTTTCAAAGTAGTTGAGCTACACCACAATACTTCCATGTGCCCCCTGGTAACTGCAGCAGTGCCCCTGGTACTGATTAGAATATGTTAGGTGCATGATATACAAATAAATTAAATTCAGATGTTGTTAAAATGTATTAAAAATGATTATAATTAAACCCTGAAAAAAATGATTATTGAAGTGGCACACTCAAGACTCCATACGCCTCAGACCAGCATCTCACTTAATGAAAGGATGATGAAAACACAGTGCTCAGGTTTTTTTTTTTCCCAGGTCCAGATTATGTCAAGGTGCTTATGAAAGAGCAGTAAATAAGCAGATATATGAAGACAATCATCGTATATCATACTCATGTCCTTAATCTCTGCTATGCTCCACTGTTCCAGAAAACACTTTGGAATGAGGGCTGAATAAAACTGTCTGAATAGTGGGGGAAATAACCCAAGTAAGATATTTACCCAGTTCCAGGAAAACACAGCTCACAGACCTGTCTGTGACCAACATGCACCCGCTCTGTGGACAATCTTTGGAAATGCACTCGATGCATAGTTTTGCAGCAGCTGCAGCATTTAGAGAAAAGGAGAGGAGGAGAAGGAAAAAACAGCAGAACATGGGCATAAAGCATATTTATACATAACATGGAGATATCTAACATTTCAGTTCGACTTGAATGACACTTGGTTGTCCAGAGAAGTGCAGAGAGAGCGAGTGTGTGCGTGCGTCCCTCTGAGGAGGAAAACAATCGTTCCTGATCGGGCCGGGGGCCAAATTCCACCTCAGAGGTCGATTACATCGACACCAGCTCTCCGTTTAGGAACTCGACTCCGCTGTCATGAGGTTAAGTGCCAAGTAACAAACAAATAAACAAATAATGGCTCTGCTGCGACGCCAAGCACGTCTCCCCGCATACTGTAAATAAATGAGTGTCAAGAGCTGGACGGGCGGAGGGATGGAACCAGAGGTAATTGTGCATTGCTGTTGTTGAAATCAAAATAGCGTCAATACTGTGTATGGTTGTAACTTTCTGTACAGGTAGATATGAGGTGTTTACGGAAAGCTAATACCCAGAGGCGGAGGGGTTTCTGAGTGTGGAGGTGTAAAAATGGTGCGCTGAAAAATTCACGTGAAATGAGAAGCGGAGAGGTTGGAGAAGGGACGGAAAAAAAAGGAGCTCGGAGGCCGGCGAAAAGAACGATGTTTCCCGCACAGATGAGACTGTGCGCTCACTTTCCAGCCGTCCGACTTTGCTTGTGAGGTTGCAACAAATGTTTGAAATAGGATGACAAAAGTTGTTCGTGCGCCTGCTGGTAGCCTTTCAGAGCATCATGTAGCATAAAGCTAACGTGTGGCTAATTTACAACAGCCTGCGTCGTCCTGTGTGCAGAAGGACTGCACGGATTGTACATAACAAGCTCTCCCAACTCCTGTTCCATCAGTTAACATTAACTGAAGGGCTGATTAGTGAACCGATAGAGAGGCAAGGTACCTCCTCCTCCGCTGGACCACCACGGGACCTTATTTTGGAAAATAATCTGGACGGTAGTGAACGGCGAGAGATAAATAATTTGTCTGATCCCGTTTGAATTGTGCCATGAATTACACGTTTGTCAATTTAAAAGATCGTTTTGCAAGTCAAGAAAGTCGCAGTTTGTCGTAAAACTGTGCGAGTCTGTGAAAATATGCGTAAGAGATGTCTCGCTGAAGCTCCGATGCCTGCGTGTTTCGTACCGGGATGTTACGTTATTCACGCGAGCAGCAGGTCTTGCTCGTTCTTTTGTTTCCTGGCTGATAAAAAGACCAGGAGACCCGTGGAATTACAACTTCTGAGTCTGTCAGGTGATGCCCTCTGGCCCCAAATTTTTTTTTTCCCCATAGACTTACATCAGTGGAATCAGTGGATACATTTTTTTGAGAGTCACAACCCCTGCAGAATGACTCGTTTCACTCTCAGAATTTGATCCATTCGGTCCAATAACATTTAAAACATTTTTGAAGAGCCGCAAGATGAAATCATTCTACCCTGATTCAACTTAGCGGAGCGCTAAACCGGAAATTAGCGGCTCTATGGGCCCCATAGTGCAGGGCCCCAAACTACTTTCTTTAGCTTCATGCGCCACTGAGCAACTTTCATAGGACTGAACGGGGCCCCGGCCCCAACACTGTACCCAGGGGCCCGTTCAGAATGAAAACAGTGTGCACCACTTCGCTACAGTTTCCGTTATTGAACGACATGTTTCAGAGGTGTTACCCAATCAGCAGTGAGGTGTATACAAACTATTAATAGTCTCCATTACATGACAATTACTGTCATCCCCCAGTCACATGAGGGGATTAGATTTTCATCAGCATATTAAATAAGAATGGCCTTCTCAGCTGTCATAGTTGCAAAGCTTGCATAACACAACAGGTTGTTCAACGCACCACCGTTTCTGTTTAAATAAATGTTTTGCTATGTTTTGTCGGGGCTGCACCGCAGTTCTCTGATACTACGACAAGCTGAGACGTTCTTGACTTGCAAAATGATCTTTTAACTTGACAAACATCATATGTGTAATTCATGGCACAATTCATTCGTTCACTCCTGTAGGCCTACTTTTTTTTCTGACACAAAGTCCCATGGTGATACACCAGAAGGAGTAGGACTTTGCCTCTCTATGCGCCGTCCTCCCCGGTGTTGCACAGTGCTGATAGAGTAAGACATGGTTGTATTTGTTAGAATTGGGCAGAGACCTGAGGTTTTTGAGCACTTGCAGTCTTGTTAAACCCACCTCTTGAGTTCTACTCCAGAAAGCTCACACTTCAAAAACAGCTAGTGCAAGACCTGACGTGTTCAGTCGAGTCAGGCGGGAACAGAGTTCCTTTAAGCAGACGTCCCCCACCGTCCCTCCCCCGAAGTTAGTTCAGTCCTGAAAGAGAGAGAGGGCTCAGGTCCGAGTCTCCACAGCCCGAGGCTCTCCCAGTCCACGATTGTCCCGATCACAACGCTGAGTGTCCAAATGTGACATCACCGCCGTTTTTTTTTTCTTCTTTTTTTTTTTTTTCAAAATACCTGCAAGCATAACTGTGAGTGTTAAAACCTGACCATCTCTGCTTTTTTCTTGTCAAGGTTGTGTAGGAAAAAGCAAGGATGAAAACGATGGCTCAATCCGTTTGTCTTCTGTCCGACCGTGTTTTAAGTCCACTGTTGTCACTCGTGTCGCCGTGTGATTTTCATATATATATATTTCTTATTTATATATTTTTACAAGGTATAAAACAGACCCATAGACATGATGAATTCATTGTTTCGAAACACATCAAAGGGAGAGGGGGAACGGGAGGGATGGGAGAGGCTCTCCGTGCAAAGTCGTCACATGATCTGTCCCTTGCCGGAGATGGGTTTTTTT
>JAOVVB010013422.1:0-16604 GCA_028570985.1 Heterobranchus longifilis | reverse complement strand
CCATGGTGCATTTGCGGTGTAACCGGTAACACCGGTGTTGGCGCAATTTTATTAACCAGTGGAAAAAATTCCCCACCGTGGCATTCCTAGTCCTCATATTTATTCACGACAATGTCGCGTTGTAGCAGGGTTCAAATAACCACCTGATGTGTTGACGTCTGCACAGTACGCCCGTGGCGTTCGGTGGATGCATTCTAGCATCTACCCTGGTTCCCTGTGTTGTTGTGGGCAAGTAGGCTACCAATGTCCTGATGTCCACTGAATGCTGGTCCATTGTGTTCCACTGAGGTGTGAATGTGTTGGACCCAACACAAAGCCAGTTATGGTGAAGACACAGGAGGAATCAAAAACATGTCTGCACTGGCCTCTGTTGTGTGAAAGGTATAAATAAGTCTGTTGAACTTTGTTCATAAGTCTGTTTCTGTTGAACCCAACTGCATTGTAGCGAGGTACTATAGTGCAACAGTACATCAATAATGCACACGGCGTGGAAAAAGCATGCCATCACTCTTCAAAGTGTTGTTTATTGCTTGTGAGGGTTTGATGGAGTGATTTGCTCTGCTATCTTTTTGTCTGCAGCCAGATCTGTTTGCAACTTCTTAAACCTAAGAAATGCAATTGCATTTACATTTTTTTTGATCACCATTGTTCAAAATGAAGTGAAAGAGATGTTGTTTTGGTGGTTTTTTTAATATGCTACAAAACATATCATGAGTGAAATGAGCAGTCAGCACCATGGCTGAGAATTTCTGCCTTTAAACTGCAGTGTATCAACAACAGTCTGAAAAATATGGATGCAGACAGACAGGATTTATGACATCATATGTCTAAGGAACCAATCATAGAATGCCCCAGTCACAAGTGACTAAACTATGGCAGCGGTGGTGGGCGGGGCTTGAGGCCAGATCCAGAATTTCTTAATGAGGGAGGAGAGAAGACGTGCTTCCAGCCCCTTTTCTTTTTTTTCTTTTTTTTTTTGTGGGAAAACCATGTTAAACAGAATATTAATCATAGCAGAGTATTTTTACATACTTTAAAATGTGTCTGGAGGATGACTTTAAAACACAATATTACATCAGTAATGTAATCCAAATTGCTTTTCTTATACATGAAGTAGCCAGCATGTTTTGTTGTTGGCTACTATGTGTAAAAGGCACTTCTTATTCATAAGTCATGGTGGACTCATCATGTTTTCTTGGACTGGCTCAGATTACTGATTTGTTTCCCTCTCCTCTACAGTGCCATTTGTCCATCATTATTCTGATTCCTATTTGAAATCAATTTTAACCAGGCTTTGTACTGCCAGAACATCCTACAATAGAGCAGAGAGACTATAAATGGTAGAAATTTCAATATAACTGCCTTTAACAGATTGCTGAAAAGCTCTGGTTCCCAACATTTTCTGCTTGTGACATTTTAACACAATGTAATATTTTATACTGTAGAGTGCATGCCAAGTTGTGATTTTCACAGACTGACTGACTTTGAATAATCTTTAGAGGCCTGAAGGGGTGATATAGTATATCACAAAGAAAAAAAAAAGTGAACATTAGAGAAAAATCCAAAAGTAAACAATTATGCATATTGGAATTTAGTTTTTTTTCCCCCTTTTTTCCCTGTTATCATCTCACAACCCCTTGTGGGAGTCCTGACCCCCAGGTGGATAACTGTTCTAATGGGTAAATGATAATTTTATGGGCTTTCTTTATGAATGTACCACAGGTGATTGTGTGCTCCCTGACTGATAACACACAAAAGCTTTTATTTGAAGCAGCAAAGACCTTTTATTTTTTTCCTATTCAACATTTGCAAGGATGATCAACGGTAACCTATTACAATATTTATTAGCTGGCTATGGTGTGTGGCTGTCGTTTGTGCATCTCTATTCATCATGCAGTGAATGGCTTGGCTACTTTGCTACTGCTCAAAATATCAGTAAAGTGGAACAGAGGGTATTCAATAGAGAGAGAGAGGGGGCTGACTGGCCTTCCACCATTTGTCTTCTAAGTGTCCAAGGGAACACAGTGGTTGGCCTTCATTCATTGTACTCAGGCATGTAATTTTCTCTTCTTAGCTTTTCCATCCCATCCCAATTGACCCTATTTCTTGCCTTGCTCTGGCCCACCTATGCCACACGCTGCTACAACCGGGTCATTGTCCTGATGATAAGTGCCACATCCAGTTGAGTGAAGTAGCGGGAAGCAACAGTCCGGGTCTGAATAGAGGGTAGACATCGACACACACACGCACACACACAGGCTGCATGTCCAGACAATGGAAAACACCAGTCTGAACAGGCACTGATTAAATAGATGGTGATTGAAGTTTCACTACAGACAGGAGGGTAACTATAGCCTTTCTCCCAGAGGTGGAGGTTTAAGCTTTGTCTTGATTCTTCTTCTAAAGTTTCTCCTTTTGTTTTGTGGCAGAGTAAAGACCTTTCTGCTGTTATCTTTTTTGTTGATCTGACTTCTGCACTCGTACATCTACATTTGTGCAACTGGCATTCCACCAGGGCTGCACAATATATTGTTTTTATATCGTCATCGCAATATCGACTTTTGCAATAAACGCATCGCAAAAGACTGCGACATATCGCGAAAACACTCAGGGATTTTTTGAGTTAGTTGAAAGAGAGTATTGGTAGAAAACTGCTCTTTAAAATGTAATTTTCATTCTTTTTTTTTTTTGGTGCCTTTTGTGTTCAGTTCAATGTTCAATAAAATGTCAGAAATAATGAAATTCCTTTCTTTTTTTGTAATCCAACAAGCAATTTGTTGTATTTTAGCCGAATTCTGAGAACAGAAAAGCAGAACTGATATGACTGATAAACTGTTTCTTTATCGCAAGTATATTCGCAATATTCAACAACATTATCACATATTTCCTCATATCGTGCAGCCCTGCCTTCCACGCATTGACTGTCCACGCAGGACAGTCGAGCTAGACGCGCCACAGTAGAGCTCATTTGGCTCACTTCCTGTTTTCTTCACTACTAAGACGTGGGAGCTTACTGTAGAGCCGCAATGAAGAAAATGTGAGCACAAGGTAGACACCCGTACTATTCTTTAAATAGACATCAGTACGGCCTAGGCTGGTTTGTGAGAGTGCCTTCATTCTTTGGGAAAGTTAAAGCAAAAAAGCTTCTGCACATTGCACACCTGTCATGAGAGCTCTGATCCCAGATGCAGCAGAATAGGAATAGGCAGGCGAATTGTGCACATCAAAGCACCAATCAGTAGCTCTACTGCTAAAGCTGGGATACCACTCTTCACCGTCCCGTTCCTCTCACTAGTCTTTGTTCTCTTGCCACATCCTCCTCAGCACCACCTTTCACGAGCTGAATGACTTTCAAACCCATTTCACAGCTACTAGCTTGACTAATATTCCTCTGCCATGTGTTCCTCCTCCATTACTATCCATGTGACATGTCTGTGATCTCTCTCTTTAAGTTTGTGAGCATGTGGGTGTGAGTGTATAAATATGTGTTATGATTTTCACTGTTGAGCTGTCTGAAAAACACCTCTTGTCTACATTCTATAAAGCACTTTTCTGTCTCGGCCTGTCTGAGTTGCTGCTGATTGATGTGTAAAATTGGACTGTTTTTGCTCTTGTATATTCCTGAGGCGGGAGATCTGAGTGGGTTTCTTTTTCCTCGCCTCCTGAGGCACACAAAGTGTTTCATGTTCTTGCGGGTTGGAGTCAAACGTGGTACTACACATAAAGGCACACACTGCAGGTTGCAATAGATTGATGTGCTCCTTTTTGCATGTTTTCTGTGTGCTATCTGTATTTTTGTGTATGTGTGTTGTGGGGAGCGTTAAAGCTTGCTGCCTGTGATGAATTGCCACAGTAGTGCAGACAAATTTGGACGTCGAGGAGCGTTCGTTTTGCTCAGAAATCTGTGCCGCCTCTCTGCTTTGTGTAATGATGAAGAACTGGGTACATATCAGCCAGAGGAGGGATGCAACTGTTGTGAATGAAAAGCACAACAAATGCACATATAGAAGCAGACAGGCAAGGAGGTGGGCCATGATATATCCACCGGATGTGTGTGTTTATATGCGCAGCTTGGTGTGGGCCTAACCACAGCCACCACTCCGAGGAACCTCTGTCCTCAATACAGGAGATTCAGTGGGTTTGCAGGTACAGTAGGGATGGGACAATAATCGATTTTATCGTGGATCGCGATAAAAAACGCAATAAGTTGATCGTGGTGAATTTCCATTATCGGGATAATTGTGAATATCGTCACAAATTGACTGCAATTGACGACAGTGTCCTATCTGTGGTGCAATAAAAATATTTGTTTCGTAAAAAAAATTGTAATGTTTTGAGAGAAAAGTTGTAATCTTTGAAAAAAAAGTTGTAATCTTTTGAAAAAAAAGTTGTAATGTTTTGAGAAAAAAGTTTGAGAAAATAACTCACAATTTGATGGGAAAAAAGTCATAATGTTTTGAGAAAAAAGTGGTCATGTTTCGAGAAAAAAACTCACAATCTGATGAGAAAAAAGTCATAATGTTTTGAGAAAAAAGGTGTAATGTTTCGAGAAAAAAGGTGTAATGTTTCGAGAAAAAAACTCACAAGTTGATGAGGAAAAAGGTGTAATGTTTTGAGAAAAAGGTTGTAGTGTTAAGAGGAAAAAGTCGGAATGTTTCTAGAGAAAAAAAACTTACAATTTTATGAGAAAAAAGTCTCAACAAAGCTAAATGTAAAGTGATTCCAGTGTGGTTTAGTGCCGTTTTAAGAAATCTAATCATATTTTGTTGATAATATCGAGAATCAAAATGATTTTGGCCAGGATAATCGTGACATGAAATTTTCATATCGTCCCGTGCCTGTCTGGTGCTGCATGCATGAGAGAAGATGCACATTTCAGTTTGCAGGCCACATGGTACCGTGTGACTGTAGTGGCTGTAGTTAACGGCTCATGAAAGAGATGAAAAGAGCAGCTTGTAGGCATCTGATGGATGTTCAGAAGTTGATCACTGACTGTGATCCCAGTCCTCATTAATAGCTTTTGAAACAGGCCAACGCTATCTGCATCTGTACATATTTAAGACAGATTACACACTCAAAGATATTCTCCAATGAGGGGCTTTTGATTTAATTTGAGTGCAGGACTGGACATATTTTGTTAAGATTAACCAATGATAATCAATAATGACAATCATGTTCATGTTGACTTGTTGATAATGTTGACTTGAATACTTTTAATAACTTTAATCATATATTCTATTTAGAGCATGTACAGTTATATCTGTTGTAGTCTGTTCTTTTAGCAATAAACAGATTTTAATTGTGTATTTAGTCACAATCTGTGATGCTGGCAGTAGGCTGGTCTTGGAGCAGCAGACTAAATCAGACACTTGCTGATTTTTTTGTCATGCCACTGTTTTGTTTTGTTTTGTTTTGTTGTTTTTTAAAAAAGCAATTATTTATTTCTACACCTTGTGGACCAGCTTTTGCCCTCCACCAAAAATATGTGTCCCCCAAATTATATTTGAAGTCTTCCCTGTTCAAGGCTACATGCAAAACTTTTAGACACGGTTAAGATGCCACTATAACTATCGATCTAATTACAATCTAATTACAATTAAAATGAATCCACCATGTAATACCGTCATGTGAACAGCAAACCAATGCTGTCTAACCCTATTTAATAGGTCATATTATGGACAGCTCTTGGTGCCCCCCGGTGAACAATAGATTATTATTAACAAGGGCTAATTTCATTAGCTAATAAACTTAAAAGTCAGTGTGTTTGATTGGAAGAGGTTGCACATTTGCACGCTGGGACTTTTCTCTTAAAGGAAGCCAGCCTGTCTGGGTCAATGTCTGCATGATTGGCCATTATTGAAGCTCAGCCTTCTGGCAATATAAGCTACAAATGTGTGTGTGTGTGTGTGTGGGGGGGGAGGGGGGTTCTGAGCATCAAATACTTTATTTCCTGCATTCTGGTGAATGTTTGTGCAAAATTAATGGTGTAAATGTCTTTATTTATGTAAAGAAAAAATACATTTAGCGGTTCTTCAAAATAACAGTCCTCTGCTACATTCATGTTTTTATCGGGGGGTGGGGGCAAATGCATATGCTCTAAATATTGAGGTTGACGTGTCTCCTGCGTCCACCCTGGGATCTGTGCCCATGTGTTGATATAGAATGTGGTGACCTTAAAGGATCTGGTATCATCACAGACCGAGTCTAATCATAGAATTAGATGTTTTTTCTTCTCCGATTATTGTTCCTCTGGAAATTGTCAGACAAAATGGAAGGAGTGAGAAAACACACACAACCTTAATCAGAGCAATGTCCTCCTGCTCTTCACTAAATCAGTGGTGAGACCCAGCAGTCACACCTTGGCTGATGGTACAGCTTAGCCTCTATGAAAACTAATGAAGTTGCAACAACTTTTCCAGTACATCATACACTAATGAATGAGTCTCATACATGCTTAATTCAGCACACAGTGTTTAATTACGCGTGTGCGTATAACATATCCATATTGCTATTTCAGTTTAACTAAATGTGGAGGCAAAAACCGTGATTATGAATACTGTGCCGTTAGTTGTGCAGCCACAGGATCGTATGTTCAGTGTCGTTAGATTACATGTCACAGTGACAGGCCTGCCTGACTGTGGCAGGGTCCTTTGTTCTGCAAAGCACTAGACCTCTATAGCTCAGTTGGTGACAGCAAACTAGAAATCTAGAGCAGAGCTCTTGATTTCGTTGCTGTAGGAAAGCCGGGGCCTGGTGCTGACTTTGGAGGTACCAGATATTAACAAGGGTGCACATATAGTGTCAGCATATTGTTGAATATTGCTGACATTGTATGCACATTTCAAGTTTCATCTGCTTCTCTTTTACAGGTGTTGGTTCAATTCAATTACAGTTTTTACTTAAAGTACAAAAATAACAATAAGACACACAAAAGGCAATTATAAACTTGTGTTTTGGCTTTTGTGCAACAACGGATAGTCGACTACTCGATTAGTTAATCGACAGAAAAAATAATCAACAGCTATTTTGAGAATTGATTCATCGTTAAATTAATTTTTCATGCAAAAATGGCAGAAAATGTCTTCAGCTGGAGATTTCCTGCTTTTGTCTGTTTTATATCATATTAAACTGAATATATTTGGGTTTTGGATGGACAAAAAACTTGGACTTTGTGAAACTGGAATGGACATTTTTTTTACTATTTTCTGACATTTTATAGACCAAACAATGAATCTATGAATCTAGAAAATAGTCGGTAGATTAATTGATAATGAAAATAATCAAATTTTTATTAATTACACACAATACAAATTCCAGTAAATGTATTTGTGATTTAATTGTCTCACAGTGGTTAAACCAGTGGTTCCCAAACTTTTTTTGCAAGGCCCCCCTTTTTGTAACCACACTCTTAGACACGTCCTTTGCTTGCAAACTTTTATGGAGTAGTTTGTTAGTTAGTTTGGTAGTTTACCTGGCAGTCATGTCACAAACGTGTCCATTCTTTACTCGCAGTGCAGAAGAATGCATCATTTATTTGTATTTAGCCTCACGGTTTGGGAACCACTGGATTAAACATACGAAAGAACCATAAGAACTGAAGACAGTAAGTACAGTAGTAGTAACCACAGAAATGTGTCCAGACCAGCTGTGGTGCACAAGAGGCTTTGTATTTTTTGCTGAACTATGATCCCACAGATTTGACTTGCGCTAGCGTGTGGGATGGCTGCACTCGTAAAAAGTACTTACGCACTCACGGATGGAAAATGGACAGCCCTTCACATCTATGGTGGTTGACAAAGACCTCAAATGTTATCGGCAACACAGGCGGAGTGTTGAAAAGAAAACACCCACCCACACACACATTTGCATGACAACCACAGCATAAACTTTTTTTATTGACAGTGTGTGTTCATCCTCAGCATTCCCACATACCTGCTATCTATTTTCCTTCTCATCCACTGGAGGCTGTTTTCACTGCAAATCACTAGCCAGGTCCATCATTATGCCTCAGGTGTCAGTGCCAGGTTTTCAGCTCTACCAACACAGGGCATGATTTACATGCCATATCTTCAAAGCTTTTCCCTGTCTACATATCTGCATTCTGGTGGTTCCCCTGCCGCTGATATATTGAGTCAAGAGTATTCTACAGTAGATGCACCATGTTGCCACTTTTGAGTGATCTATTCCAGCTTGACGGGGCATGTATGTCCCTGTATCTGGGACTCCATTGTAGGCCTGCCCGGTAGTCGGTGTTATACAGTGTTGGGGCATACACCAATTACATTACTTGCCCACCGCCCCCACCGCTTGCTTTTTAAATAGAGATAAAACTCCATTTAGTTTATTTTTGGAGCACCCACCTCGTGTCTTCTCTGTACAGCAGCAGACAAGACAATGGTGGAGAAGTTAGTGTCAAAGTGAAAAAGTGAAGAATCAGATCATTTATATCATACATCTATATCGTTTACAATATAACAGATAGACTATGGTGTTCCGTACAGATTAACTTTTTTGCCAGTTGCTGAATAAATACTACCGGGTCATGAATAAAATTTAGATGTGTGTCATCTCCAGTTCCCCCCTTTTCATTCCCGACTAAGTCAGTAAATTTCACAGAGAGCCCACAGCGCTTGACGAGGGAGGGAGGGAGAATCTCCAGGTCCCGACAGCTTGAGATCTCTAGAGCAGCAAAGGTGTTCATTAGGACTTATTAAGTTATCATATGTTGTTAAATATATTACATTTTTTTGAATACATGCTTTGAAATGGCCGTTTTTAACGTCAATTGGGTCCGCTCTCAGACTGCAGCAGCGAGTCTGTCATCACAGTCGCTGTTTGTCTCCTGTGCGCGATGATGATTCCACAGCAGTGTTATTGAATAAAGGACCAGGGGCACATTAGCACTGCAGGTTGTCTACAAGAACCTGCCGACGGGAACTAATCCCATCATATACTGGGCGCTTGACTTTGTTAGTGGATAATGACTTGATGGACATGTGATATAGTCTGTGGTTGTTTGAGGCTTTTTATATTACATGTTATGTGTTTATATAGTGATCTGCCATTGTTCCAAATTGTTGCAATCACTATGGCAAACCTCACCACTAGAAGAAAGTGCACTTTATCTGATTTTGTTTCTTTACCTCTCCTCTGTTTTCCAACAACCCCTCATTCTTTTTTTCTTCCTGTGTTTTCAGAGAATGATGAGACAGGTGTGATGGATAGTTTGCTGGAAGCTCTACAGTCAGGAGCTGCATTCAGAGACCGCAGGAAGAGAGCGCCAAGACCCAGAGGTGAGTCTCATATCCTTTACCTACATTTATACACAAACAAAGATGCACACATAAAACCTCGTACCCATATTGTCTGGAAAAAAAACGTGGGCAATGTTCTGATTCCAGTCAGACGTTCAAAAATCACAATGAATTTAGAGGTCCTAACCTGTCGACTGGATGCATATTTTTCTTGTTTTGTTTTTTAAGTACTACGTGAATTGAATGCATCCTTGTGTTCCCCTCGCCTTGGCTCCATACACTCTCATTCACTTGCAAAATACACTACTTTGTTGTTTGTACACATGCTTGCTGGCAGCAAGATGCCAGAGAATCCTCAGCTTGACAACATTACAACAACTGTTTGATGTTTGGATCTCAGTAAAAGGCAATAAATACCCTTTTTTTCCCCCCTGGCAGTCTTAAATCCAAAATGAGGAATTAAAAAAAAGAAAGAAAAACAAACACGTTGTGAATCCATGATGGGATCTGTACATGTGTTGAATCGACTGCCCATTAAACATTCAGGGCAATGGACAGCTGTGCCCTTAAACACAGTATTTCATTTTAATGAACTTCTCTTTACAGCCGTTCTTCAGCTTGTGAACGCCTCCTCATGAGCCCTCTTAGTACTGTAAGACATGTTGGCATTATTTGTCCACTGCCCTCCACAGATAACCAGCAGAAGACGATCAGCCCCGGCTCCTTCCGCCAGGTTCTCAGGCCTGTTAACCATGGTAAAGCAAATCATTAGAAACCCACAAAGCTAAAGCTTCAGGCATTCTCAGCTCTGTCTTTTATCTGCTTAAACATCTCTTGAATGCATTGCAAATTCCCATCAACTGTTCGCATGTCCTGCTTTTTTTTTGTGTATTTCAGTTGTCTTTTTTGTGACCTTGTCTGTGCCTTCTTCAAGTGTCAAAGGCGATTCTAAAACAGTTTGCAGACTGTAAGAGATTCTGAGATTCTTTGAAAGCAGTGTGTGGGCTGCTCTGGTGGATAAGGTCCCTAAATTGTTCAGTAACTGCAGCATTCTTTTGTGCTCAACTCTGCTTTTTAATACAGTTGGAATCTTTCCGTTTTTTAAGAACGTATATATAAAGGAAGCTACAGATGTCTATTTACAAGTGCTCTCGCATTTTGTGGAGAGGAATTTCTCACTGCTGACCTCTGTACTGCGCAATTTGGAAGAGCGGTGAGGCGTGTGCACCAGGAGCAAACATACAGACTAAATGCTGCAGTACGAATTGGATGCAAGCCACTTGTAGCTTAGAGCTCTTCAAGTGCTCAGTGTTATCATTTAGAAACTCTGTGTTTGTATCTTAATGTAAAAAGGGTAAGGTGTGTCTAACTGAATGACTTCCTGGGATTGAAGATTGCATGGCATACTAATTATACCAAATTGAATTGCCCTATATTATTCATAGTTGCGAACAGACATTGTGCTTTAGCTGTTGCTAAAATAAACAACAGCTTTCTTCTCTTGTCAAAGGTTTTCTACAATCATTACTGAGGCACTTAAAAAATTACGCTGTAACCCTATTACCTCTTATTACTTGTAATTGGAATCCCAGTGGGCTGGGTACAGGCACACATGAATAAAATTATTCACGCTCAGTCCACCCACATCATTGATGGCAATGATAAAGGGCCTTGCACTGTTGTTCTGCTACGACTTATCTGAAATTAGATTGGAAAGGGACGAGGGGGAGGGAGATATACAAGGTGGGAGGAAAGAGACAGATAGAGGTGGCTGTAACATAAGAAATGGAGAGAAATGGTGTGAGGAAGAAAGATAGAGTCAGTTGGTAGGGGTGAAACTAAGGAATAATGTGGGAGATTTATTTTTTTATTGTTTGACTCAGACGCTGTTTGTCTGTCTGTGTGTGTGTGTGTGTGAGAGTGTCTGTAAATATAAGAGAGAACAAGCCAGAACTGTGTTGTATTGACGGGGGATTAGAGTAAAAAGAAATCGCAGTGTGTGAAAGAGCTGCTGCTCAGTGTCCATGTTGTGAAAAAAGACCCCGTGGTGTGTTGTACAGGTATAAAGGTCCTGGAAGGTTGCTGGCCCAGCTGCCCCCTGCTGGTAGCTTCAGACATGGCCTTGTTGACTAATAAAGCTCAAGGCTCGAGCCTGTCACTGCAGGCATCATATTCACTGCCAGCCTCCCAGAGCAAACACAGCTAATTACTTTTCTCTGCCCAGCCCCAGCACCAGCTCAGCCCTCTCAGTGCCCATTCATCTTAATTTCCCCCTCTCTGCCATCTGCCTCCTAAATAACACTCCTCCTCATTTCCCTACCATCCCATATCCCCGCTGTCTTTTTCTATACTCTCATGGCCTGACAATGGCCCTCCCCAAATATAATTGCCTGTTATTGGTATGGAGACTCTCCACTTCTCCTGCCGCACCCCTTCTCTCCCATCTCCTTCTCGCCTACGGAGATCCAGACCTTAATTGCCTCGGGTTTAGTCGCCGGAGTGAGGCGAAACCCACAGGATGCTCTCCGTTTAGTGGGGAGGTGATGATGTTTAGTCGGCGTCACATGCACTTAAACAGCTGCTTTCACTTTCACACCACAGACCACCTCCTTTTTCCCCTCCGTTTTAAATACCCTTTAATAATTGATCTCAAGGGTGTTGCTACACTCCAGCGGAGCTGCAAAGAGAATTAAAACAGAAACATCTGTGGCAGAAGACACGGTAATTAGTGGTGATGGGAAGAGATCGGAATGGTCAATCTGAACATGCATGGTGCCATTAAGCGTTCGCACCAAGGGAGACTCAAGTGCACTGGTGTTGTCTGCCGCGGTGCACTTTTTGTTGTCTGCAGAAACAAATAAGACGGCCGATTATAGATTGTGCTCCCCATCACAAGACATTGTTGAGACTGTGGAGTGGTTTGATGATGAGTGTGATTACCATGCAATAGAAAAAAAAGATTCCTCGCAGGCTACTCCAGTGTTTGCAGCACAACAAGGGGCACAAACATTGTTCCCTCCCTTCTTTTGTTTCCCCTCTTCCTTCCTGCTCTCCTCCTGTTGTAGTCTTTGGTTAAAGTGAGGGTCCTGGCCTGGGCTCTCAGCGTTTTTCCCAGCTTCCTCTGTCTCTCATCTCCTCTCCTCCCTTACCCCCTAAATTGGCTCAGCTCACTTTAACATGAGCCAGCAGCTAAGGTGTTTAGCTTGGTCTGCAGTCTCCCTCAGCGCACACACACACACACACACATACACATGAAAGTACACAGACACACCGGCAGACTTCAGGGGATGAAGGTAAGCAGGCTTTGTGGTGGCTGTGGCCTGGGTTAGGATAAGGCTGCAGGGCTCTGGGGCTCCTCGACACTCTAAATTGGATTGGGCTCCACAGCATGATGGATCGATGGTGGTTAGCCACACAGGTGTAAGAGACTTGAATCTGCAAATTGAATCTATGAAGCAGCCATAGGTTTTTAACTGTGCCCTTCTGAAAACACCTCTCCAGGCACTGTCTGGTCATTTCAACCTTCTAAGCAAGGCCTCATCACAGCCTCACTGAGTCCTGGGCTGACATGTGCATGTACATGTTGAGGGGAATCAAAAAAACGACACTTTTTCTTATCGTTTTGTTCGACAGAGAGCAAGAGGCTCCGAGTGTGTAAGACAGCCCGAGCCAGAGGTGCGTTATGAGTGTATGTGCACGGTGAGGAAATATTCCCACCGGTTAATACATTTGTGATGACACCGGTATTACCGATTACACCGCAAACGCACCACAGATGGCTGTGCCTTCGGTCCAGCTTTTGCTGCACGGCCCATTTTCACAGGAGGTGGAAGTGCCCCTCGGCGATGCCCGCTTCCACTCAGCGCCCATGTTAACCACAGACTACATAAATATGATTTTAAGAGGTCAGCAGACTACAGTTATATGCACAGAGCCAATTGGTCTATCTAGAACATAGTGGTACGGTTTCTGGTCTGTTTTCTCTGCAAGCCGCGGGTGGATCTTGCAAGAAAACACACTGATAATCTCTTATAAACAATAAAGATATATGATATAAGATATATCGTCTTGTTATGAAAGTGAAAATTAAATCAGACTCCTCTGTGCTGCTGCTGCTGTACGGAGCAGACACAAGTTGGACGCTCATACGCAAGAATGAACTAAATGGGTTTCATTTCTATTTTTTAAAAAAGCAAATGGTGGGCAAGTAATGTAATCGATGTATGCCCCAACACCGCGAAACACCGGTAACACTGACTACCACGACAAGTCTAATGTGCATGTTATAACGCCCTTCTGGTGGAGTGACCCATTATGAAGAGAGTGGGAGGAACAAGATCTTTAGGAGCAATTACTTCTGATGTCTTTAGTGAAAACTGACCTACCTAACAATTATCATGTGTGATAAAGCTCTGAACTAGAGCTTGAAATTGATGTAAAGGTCACTTCACAAAGTCGATGAACCCCTTTACCAAATGGAAACAGGAGTTATTTTTCCTTACTTGCACTTGAAAGCATTAAACGTTTCACCCTTAAAACAAACCTCTCGCTTTTGGAGAGAGTGTGTGCTATGTATTTGCAGAGTCAACTGTCAGTATGTTGACCCTTTTTGCAGAAATGTACGTTTCTGTATATACTGTTGGATCTTTGGTTCATGCAGGCAGCTTATTCAGTGCAGACTTTAAAATGGCTTGGGTTAGAGTTGGGACAGACCCGATCCAGTATCGGTATTGGGTGCCAATACTGATGTAATTCAGTAATCGGATATCGCACCAATCCACGTAGCGATCCAGACTCCATAGTTTGATGGTGGAGAATGTCCCTCCTGCAAAGAAACTAGTTAGCTACGTTAGCATCTTTAGCACGGAGGTCGAGTGGCTGCTCCAAGCCCAGAACTGTGTGGGTCCGACTCTAGGGCCCATAAACAACACATTGCTACTGTTTGTATTTTCACAGTGACGGTCCGCCGGCTTTCAACTGAGCACATATGGCCTGCCGTTAGTTTTATTACAGTGACGGTCTTTCGGCTCTTTAAACGGACAGAGACAGTCACTCGCGGTGCTCTGCATGGTAACCTTAGCAACCGCTCCGCACTTCCTCTATTCGTTCTAACGTCCTACACAAACAGAGCTCTGGCCTCACCTGTCAATACTTGATCAAAATGTTGTCTTGTTTGTCTTTGGGCCTCACACCACACAACATTTTGTAAAAAAGCAGATTTAAGAAGCAGGCATGCACATTGCTGTTTTAACGTATTTGATAGGGTTTTTTGATATTTATTTCTCGACACAGTTCTTGCACTTTTATTTGAAATATTCACTTTGTAAAGCTTATGAAGGAGTTTCTCTGAAATTCTCTTATTGCTTTTGTATTACTTTCTAGTTGATTTGTTCAAGTTTTTTCAAAAACATTAAAGGAGTTGCCATAGCGTTGTGCAGTTCTACACCCATTTGTATGCAAAGTTACTTAACCTACAGTTCAAATAAATTGCTTTGGAATGCATGTAAATTTAATACAAATTTGCAATGCAATATATATTTTATGCAAAAAGAGCTCTGGTATCTGTATGGGCATCTGTGTATATATATCTGTATATCCAAATTCAGGAATCAGATCGGAACTGAGAAAAAGGTGGATGAGTGCATCTTTAGCTTGGGTATAGGTGTGAATGGTAGGAGATGACTAATAGGCTTAATATGAGACTCAACCCACGGTGTCTTTCAGAGGTTGTGCTGCACAAAATCATTAAGACAAAACTGGGAGAAGTTTAAATGAAAGTCGAAAAAGTAGATAAAACAGGAAGTCTGTTTCCTCATATCTCAGTGTGGTCTGTGCTCACATGTGAGACATTTGTGAAAAAGTAGCACTGACAGTCAGTCACTCTAGCTTCCTGGGGCTGGGATACTCAAGTGGAATCTGCTGTTAGATGCTTGCCTTTTTGATCGGGCCTCTTATAGACTGTGATATGTGGATTCCACTGCAGGCTACTGCATCCTGCAGTTTGCGTGTGTGCTTTCTCATTCCTCTTTCACATTTCTGTCACTTCATATCAATGTCAATTATGGGAGAAAGCTTCCCATCCTTCCAAAGTTCCTCAGTCTACTCTTTACTTTTTGACTTTGTTTTGTCTCTGCTTTCTTTGCTGCTTTACCCTAGACATGACATAAGCAGAAAAAGAAGGGGTTATTAAATCATTTCAGTGAGTCCAAGACAAAAAGAAGAGCACAGACGCTCTCCTCCCAAGATCTATTTGAATTGATGCTACACGTCGTTGTTTCAAAAACGTAACTGTAGAAGTTGCTGATTTATCTGCATTTGGTCGTAATATATCATCCACACATCACGTCCGTTTTTCATTAAAGTGACAGATTATTGCCGAAGAGCTTCTGTTCCTGAACGGAGTGCTCACTCTCCCACTTTCACACACACACATGCTCATGCATACATGCATAGAAATTGTCAGCTTAAACCCTGTGTTTTAATGATGTGCAGGCAGAAGGCTAAAGGCCAGTCCTGGGTCGGAGCATTAGCTGTGTCTTGGACAGGTGTACTGCTCTCTGTATCCATGTCCACAATCATCTGGCCACTTGGAGTCACAGTGTCTCTCCTATCGCTACACTTGATTGGTGCTTTATATGTTTAACTGTTCTTGTAGACAAAGGCATATCCAGATGGGAAGGTATACCTTGACCTGCCTTTGTCTGTCTGTCTGAAGTGTTGCACTTATGTGTGTGTGCGTGCATGTTTGAGCCTGTGCACACATGCATGGAACAGATGGAGCAAGAGGGCACCTTAACAAAGTGGCTAGTGTAATTAGGTCCAGCCTATGCAGAGAGACCATAGAAAGGGTCAGCGAGCTGGTTTCGGTGGTCATTTGCCAAGTACACAACAAAATAGCGATTGTTGTTAGTTGTCATGGTGACAACGCACGTTAGTGGGGACGTGAAGTGTGTTGCAGACTACACACTGGAATGAATGGCTGTCTCAAATTTGAATTAATGTTTATTAACTCAACATTAATTAACATCTTCTAGCAGCGGAGAGGCGGCTAGAAGATATAGGCTCCTTTTCATATATCAGTGTATTTTGATGGCTTTAACCACAGCGTTGTCACACCATAAAAACATCATTATTTCTTTCAAAATACACTCAGATGTGAAGGAAAAAGACAACAGATGTAACCATAAATAATGGTGGTGCATCATTATAGGTTATCAGACACTGACAATGTTTGTTACCTGACAAAAACATATTTTTTCTAGGCTATATTTGTAAACTTACATTCCAGTGGTGGCTGCATAGAGTTGTGACCGATTTGTCCTGTGATCCAAATAATTCCAGTAACTCTGT